>CAJQZM010010938.1:0-26227 GCA_907164665.1 Colias nastes | reverse complement strand
CGCGCTCGAGTAAATCCCAAAATCCCCTCTTGGGCTCCCCTACTATAGATGTCTGTTTACGCTATTTTTACGCCAAACAGGCATGGACGATGGATTTATTTCATACACCTCTAACAAAAAGAATAACGTCAATCAGATTAACCTATTAAAGATTTTTGTCTTTAATTTTTTGTCAATATTGCATAGATTTTTAATATATATAATAAATAAAACGAAATTTCCAATATAAATCTTGTAGCTCCTGCAGCTATATCTCCGTTATTTAAACTTTTAATTTAATGCGAAAATGGGTGTCTGCGGGACATTTTTAAGTTTCGCACTATTTTATAATTTATTTTAGCGTTATTTTATAAATTTATTTTGATTAATTTATTATATAAATTTATTTTAATATTATTTATTTAAATAAATTAAAAAATTTCAATTGAATATTTTTTAACTTGATTGATTGAAGTTATTGCCGTTAGAAATTTGAATTAAATTAAATTTAACAAGTTGAACCACTGTTAAATATACTTATATACAAATTTTCTGTATTCATTGTATATTAATAAAAATTGAAGTAAAAAATATTAGCACATGGGAGCTTTCTTATATACCGTACATCACAATATTACAATTTTTCCATTATATTTACTTGATCACTAGCTACAAAAAGAGAAATAAATGAATTAAAACACATAAAAGATTATAATACGAGAAAAACAATACCTCAATATCACAAATATCTCCTTTAACGAGAACATGATTGCAACACAACTAGCCTCCACAATTAACTCTTGCTGAATTTATAAGTTATAACTGTTGTAAAATCCGATCATCGGAAATAATCTATGTAATATAGATCTTGATGGAAAAAATGTTTATGTACAGGATGTTTATTTAATTTATTTCCTGATGGTAATACTAGATAATAATATTAAAAGATTATTAAAGATAAAATTAATAAAGATAGAATGATTTGTTTAGCCCTATACATTTGGTTGATGTGTGAATATTGGTAAGTAAGGTTAAAAGAGAAGAATTATAAAGAGCAGCAATTCTTTACGATATTTACTTTGATTAAATACCAACTTATATTTTACAATGATAGTCATTGAAAGGATTTTCCGCATATATTTTGAAAAATACATACAAAACACCTGTACTACCAGTGCTAATTGATGTGTGCCAATGCCCTTTGATTACTCTCTAATAAAAAATTATAGGTAACATTGATAGTTACTCAATGAAACTAAGTGGGCTAGGTTTTGGCTAGTATCTACTACCTATTGGTTCGTAAACCTAACGTAGTTCAAATATCGCTTCAGAACCTTTTATGATTTTGAAACATACATATCCCCAGTAATGGATGATTTGTCATTCCATTTCCATGTATCTACATATTTTAAAATATATAATGCGCATCTATGCTTTAAGAACATACTGTATATTTATATCTTTAGTAGGTCTTTCTGAAAACTGAGATAACTTAATAACAAATACAATTATAAAATAATTAAATAACAAAATTTATCTGTCACTTTTATTCCGCACATCAATGAAAATTCCGATAAATTATTATTATGCAGACTTTAGCCAGAGCCTTAGAAATTAGTAGGTATCTTCACTATCTATTCATTTCTCGATATCGTATATATTATCATATCATCACAGTTATAAGGTTCTGAATAAAGTGTATAGGTGGGTCATTGGCATTACCCTAAAAAAATTAGAAAGTGCCTTCTAATAAATACGTGTGTTTCATCGAGAAATTAAATTTAAATGTAAAATCTGAGAATCCACCAACCCCCTTCTCTGGACTCTGGTTGAAAGGATTCATAATATTATCAATATTAATATTTTTGGTCGAACTGAAATATTGTCTTTTACTTATAAATCGCCATTTTAGAATTATTGATCTTCGATTACTTTTTTGTATCGTAAAGTGGGAGTCGAATATCTAATTAACTTTGATTTTTATAAATCACGTGTTTCATTTTTTCGCAAAAAAATATCACAATGACCCAGGTAATCCCGAAGTACATAAGTAAAATGTATGTTCACTTTTTTGGAGCACTTATTTTATTAATTTATTAGGACCCCCGTCTAATTAGCTTCTTTTTCGCATATTGCCTAGGATTATGGTTAAATGTTATCAGCATGGAAAATCACCGACTGGTATCACATAGCAACAAATATCTATATCAACTAATATCAACAGTTCCTAGCCCGACTTATGTTTTGTTTATTAGAAACTAATGGACGCTCAAAATCTACTTGAAATGCCATTATATAACCGATATGGTGGTATTTGCAAAAACACAGTACATTCGCATGCTACTCCCGCGAACTTCAGAGGAGGCGTGATATCATTCCCCCTGCAAGCTAATCCATTTCGAAGTAGATACTCGATATCCACATTCAATAACCTACGCAGATCATGAGCTTAATGTTATCAGAATAGGTCGGTGGCGTAATCTAAAGACAATAATACGCTAGTTCGCAAAAGGAGGAAAGACAAAGATGGGTGTGCGCACTGTGTTTTATGCAAAAATTTGGTTAGCACTTAGCAGCTTATGTTCTCTATAGATTGTGAATAATTTTTCCTCATTAGAAAACTGCAAAAAAGCTCAGTTTTAATTTTTACATTCAGTTTCGAACGTTTAAAAATCCAATCAGTTGAAAATCGATAGGTGATAAAAAAATAATGTTGACATGTATTTTTCATGAACAAGGTGGATCTTTATCAAAATATATAATACTAGAGGTCCGCCCCGGCTTCGCCCGTGGTACATATTTCGCAATAAAAGGTAGCCTATGTCCTTTCTCGGGTATCAAAATATCTCCATACCAAATTTCATGCAAATTGGTTCAGTAGTTTAGGCGTGATTGAGTAACAGACAGACAGACAGAGTTACTTTCGTATTTATAATATTAGTATGGATTGTCATCGAGATAATTTATTGTAGTTATCGAGTAATAATTAATCCTGTTATGTATGTTTATTTGGTTTTGAAATAAATAATTAACTCGGTGGGGTCGGCTATTTTATAGATTGAGATTATAACATTATGATATAAGATTATGCAATATTATAAGCTTATATGAAAAATTTGTACGACCTTGAAATTGATACGGTACAATATTTATGACAATAAAATAAATAATAAAATCGCTTTATCGGGATATAAAGTACCTATAAATGTTTTATAATTAATTTATTATACCTAATAATATTTAGGTACAAAACAATAATCTACATTTTTATTCAATTTTAAACTTCAGGTGGAAGCCGGAGCCTATGTCTTATTCTGGGTCTTCAGCTTCATAGCAAATTTCATTGTAATTGGTTCAGTAGTATTTGCGTAAAAGAGTAACAAACATCCATCCACCCATCCATCCATCCTCACAAACTTTCGCATTTATAATATTAGTGGGATAGCACACAGGGATCACGTAGTTACATATCCAACGGCGAAAGTATTTATTAAATCGATTGTTCGAGCAGTTCATGAGATTAACGCGTTCAAACAAACAAACTTTTCAGCTTTATATTATTAGTAAATATAAAAATTATTCAGTGATTCCATACCTCACATACCGTAGATAAATAAATTAACAACAGTTATAAATTAAAATTGTTTTATTGATGTTATCTTTTTACAAGTACAATAAATATATAGTTAAAAGTTATTATGCAAAATGCCAAATACTGGCATATGATATCTTAAATCAATGATACTTAATAACAATATTATGTTTTCACATAAATAAATAACTTATTACTGACTTGAATAATATTTCTATACAAGGGTTAATAATATCGACACAAAATAAATAATGATATCTGTATAATAGTTGTGTCCTGCTCTTGCTCACATGAAACGTCAATCATAAAAACAAGACAGGTTATTGCAATAACTAATCCATTGCATAGCGAATGGGTAACATTTTATTAGTAAGACCGATAGTATATAGAGAAAAGTAAGCAAAGTATGTACGCGCAACGCTGCGTACGCGGAACGCCGGGAGTTGGCCTACTTCTCTCTTTATACTAAGTATGCTATAATATAACGTATCACATATTCTTTTAAAATATCTTAACTAAGATATATAATACCGTATAGTATCCTGTCTCTATCGAGACATATAATAACTATCATTTTAACACGCTTTTATAAATTTGACCGGTATGTTTGTATGTTTATATTTTACCCACTCCTATAGACTCAATTCTGACACTTATTAATTTAACTACTCTGTATAAGAGCAAGTGACAATTATGTTGATTCTATAATATTAAAGCTAGTTTTTTTCGATTTTTTTGTAAACTATATTTATTTTTATTTATATTTAGTTTAGATTGTTCTCAGTAGTTCTGCCGCACAATCTTTATTTCAACATTCTTATAAATTAGCTATACATAAAATATCACAGATTAAAAAAGAGTATTAACAAAAGCAGATAATAAAATAAACAATGCAGATGTTTTAACTACAATAGCACTATTTGAGTCATCTTTGGCAAAAGGGTCCGGATTGTAGGTAGGGTCAATAACCCGAGATCTAATTATTTCTTTGTACACCAGTGCTGATTTTCTGGGTGTGCGTGTCCGGTTCGCATCGTCGAAGTCAACTTGGTAGAGACCGAAACGCATCCTGTAAGAAAAAATCAATTTATTTATTTCATTTGAGGTTCACTTACAGTTACATTTAATAAATTACATCAAGTACATATTACAATTATGTAGGAACTAAATTCACACCTCTAATAAGAAATCACAACATGCATTATAGTAACTTAATATAAAAAACACAGATGAAAGAGCAAATTATTTAACATTCCTAATATCTACCTGGCGTGTAGGCGTGTTTGGCGTGAGGAGACCTGCACGCCAAATTTCAGCACGATCCGTTCAGTAGTTTGGGCTTTGCGTTGATAGATCACTATGTCAGTCAGTCACCTTTGAGTTTTATATACACTTATTTAAGACTTCAACTTACGTGTACCCAGTAGCCCATTCAAAATTGTCCATCAGACTCCAAGCGCAATAGCCTCTGATATCCACACCCGCGTCTATAGCATCTAACAATGAATTAATATATCCTCTTAGATAAGTAACTCTGTTCTCATCAACGAGACCAGTAGTCCAGTTACCGAAACCATTTTCTGTTACGTAAACTGTCAAATTGTTGTATTTCTCTTTGAAGTGTACCAGGAGTTTGTTTAGTCCAGGTGGGTATGCCTACAAGAGTATAAATGCAATTTAGTCTACTATTATTATGAAGAGGAAACATTAGATTAAGCTACTCAAAAACTACTGATTTTAAACAATTGCATAAAGCCCAGTGCTGGGTGACAAAGACTTTATTTTTAAGTCAACTAACAATTACAATTATAAAGAGGAATGATTTGACTCTTTGTTTGATATAACTCAAAAACTACTTATCCGATAGGCGATATCAATATTTTTTTCACCAGCAGAAAGCTACATTATTGAGTGGCTACATCTTATTTTGATTTTATCCCGGGTCCATATGAGCAGCTAGTTTGAAATCTGTTTATGAGCATTATAAGAAAGTTCATAATTCACGAGATTTCTCATATACCTATGTACATATTTAATGAAAAATCGTATTTTTTTATAATAGCTATCTGACAGTGAAAGTCTTTTCATATTTCTAATCGTTATTACATCTAATCAGAATTCAGCTGGATTATCTACAAGATAATGCCATTTTTATATAATCGAACCAGTTTGGACTAACACTCGATTAACGTAGCTACGATAGTATTAAAAAGAAGCAAGTTTCAAAAGCAATTGGTCATTGTAGATAAAATACGATTATTCTTTATCACTGGTTTTATGTGCTGCAAATTACAAAAAAGTCGACGCAGATATTTTTCTTATTTTTATCTATTTTTTTTTACTTTTGAATTTTATGAACACTCATATCAAAGATCGTGAGGCGAGATTCAAACCCGTTTCCTTCGACCTATCATATCGTAAAGGAAATTAGATTGCTGAGGTGGGATCACGGATGGATGTTCTTTTCTACTCTGTGTATACAATTTATAAATATCTGAAAAATCTTACATTACAGAATTCATATTTAACAAACATTAATTCTGCTAACAAAATAACTAGTTAAAACCTTACTTACAAAAAGCCAAGTGCCTCCTTGCATCCAAGAGGGGTCAGGATACGTGCCAAGGTAAGCATCATCTTGATGGGAAGGAACTTCGAAAGTTCCATTAAGAGAATCATTCCTGTAGACGAATTTACTCGTATAATGGTTCAACGCAAGGAAATCAGAAGTTCCCTTAATATAGTCGATTTGTTCTTGCGTGAATGGGCGGAGACGAGATTCTGAAAGTCCTTGGTTCGCACTAGCCTGGGCAACTCTGTCAATCAGTCGTTGAGGATAGTTGCCAGTTGCGGAGAAAATTGGATCCATGTATTGGCCCACCTGAAAGGATATTTAGATTTTAAGTCCAGAAAAATATTACTTAATGAGCTCTCTTAACGGTTAACCATTTGCTGCGTTGGGCGAGCAGAGGCAATCATGATAGTGTAGAGTGCCTAAATGTCTGAGGTCCGTCATTGTAGATGTTTATTCATAATCGCCGTAATGGCGGTAAACATCGACGATTTGGTGGGCCATACCTGTTCATTGTGAAGAGGGCCCATAGTATAAATATCATGTCAACTAAGGATACGATCGACTTGGTGCCATGTTGTGACGTCATTTGACATTCATTCTTATTTTGATCATCAATAAAATATTGTTGCAGTAAAATTGTGATTTATATTTTATTATACTTACATAGAAAGCTCTGTAATCTTCCATAGCCTCATAACTGGATTGAGAATCATCACTTGGCATGGACATATCCGAACTGATAACTATAGCAACTTGACCACCTTGAAATGCGAACTCGTTCTTATAAATATGGTACGCTCTTGCATGAGCCAAGAGAATATGACGACCACATTCATAAAACGCGATGCCTGGTGACCGTATCCTTGGCGCATGGTTCCCTTGACTGTATCCGTGATTGCAATGAATATACGGTTCATTTATCGTCAACCAATGCTTCACTCTGTCTCCGAAATTACGGTACAACACTCGAGCATAATCTCCAAACCAATCGACGATATCTTCAGTCAACCAACCGCCCTGTTCGTTCAAATTTTGTGGCAGTTCCCAGTGGTAAATGGTCACAAATGGGGTGATACCATTTGCAAGGAGTTCATTGATTAAATTGTTGTAATATGCCACTCCTTCTGGGTTTACGTAGTCATGTCGACCGAAGGGCAGAATTCGGGGCCAAGAAATGGAGAATCTGTAGATAGACACGCCAAGTTCTTTGAGCATTTCTACGTCTCGTTTGTAAAAGTGGTACGAGTTGGCGGCTATATCGCCAGTTGACCTGTCTGCGATATGGTCGGGGTCTGTTCTGACGAGGTGGTCCCACATGGACCATCCTTTACCTGTAATTTTTGGTAAGTATATAGTTATAATGGTCTATGGGCTGTAATTTATGAAATATCTGAAAAAATGCGCTTCACAGTTCAGTAATAACATTTTAACAATTTGTTCAGAGACTGTGACAAATTATGTAAACGATGTAACTAGTACTTAAGTTTACCTTACTTCAAAAGTATTTAACAGTTGGTCTATTTCGGACTTCAGTTGGTTCAATTAGAAAAGATTTCATCCCCTTAAGGTATACGTAAAGACTACATAGCTTATTAATTGATAATTTAAAGTTTAAATGATAGGAATTTAAGTGTTTTCATATTTAAAAAAACTTGAAAAAATATGTATATTAAGCAAGTTATAAGCCATATTGAAAATTTACGAATTGAAACAATAATTACCTCCTTCATTCCAACCACCTTCTATTTGATATGAAGACGTAGCAGCTCCAAACATGAAGTTGGCGGGAAAACTTCTCAAGTTTCTTTGCGTATTATTCCGGGATTCCTCATTATTCAATCTGACCGCTGTGATACCATATATTATACTGAAATTATATACACAAATAATAAATTAGAAAAGCTGTTTAAGTAGGTATGGAAAGGTTAAATTATGTTATATTTCTGATGGTAGGTATATGATGAAATAAGTAAAGAAATTGCCTAAACACTATTTAACACTAATGCTGTTGGAAAAAATATTTATTAATGTAAACATTAAAGAGATTTTTATCAGTGTGTTAAAATTTTAAATGTATTTTTTTTTAATTACTAAAGGATCGATTATAAGTAATGCAGTTTATGATGAAAGAAAAAATACCTAATTAAACGTTAATTTAAAATCAAATCTCACTAAATATATGCAAAATTGTTTTTTCAACGTTCCTAAATAGTGATATAATAAAAAAAAACACGTACCTTAATAGCACAATTACTTCTTTGAGCGCAAGCATTTTGTTCTAAATTTTCTGTGCTCAAAAATCAAATGTATCTCAAAATCGGAATATAAGTAATATATTAGGGTTCTTTATCTTTGATCCATCACTATAAAGATTACTGGAATTGTTATCGAGTGACCATAAAAAGAGGCTAAACATAAAATATTTAATTCCGCACCTTTGGAGATAATACTGATAACAAAGAGATTTAATTCTTCAATATTAATTTTGTATGTACCTAATTAATTAAGTATGTGTTATATGATGCAATGTGACTTCTTTCTTGTGCTTTAAACATTTGGATTGAGTTATCATGTCAAGGAATAACTGTAGCGATTTTCAGAACTAAACGAATTATTTCCGCTAATGGCCCATTTCCGACTTAAAGTTTCTCGGGCTAATACCTCACATACCGTAGATAAATAAATTAACAACAGTTATGAAATAAAATTGTTTTATTGATGTTATCTTTCCACCAGTACAATAATTACGCAAAATGCAAAATATTGGCATAATATGATATCTTAAATCAATGGCACCTTAATAACAATATTATGTTTACGCCATACATAAATTATAAATAACTTATTACCGACTTGAATAATATTTTGTATACAAGGGTTAATAATATAGACACAAAATCTATACTTATAATAAATCTGTAGAGAGGCCAATTCTGTACATGAAATATATTTAAAAAAAAACTATGAAGGGGTGATAAGGGATCGCTACTGATGCCAAAAATGCAATTAGTAAAATTTTTGTCTGTCTGTCTGTCTGTCTGTCTGTCTGTCTGTCTGTATATTCGTTATAGAAACAAAAACTACACGACGGATTTTAACGAAATTTGGCACAATTATTCTTCATACTCCTGGGCAGGTTATAGTATACTTTTTATTACGCTACGATCAATATGAGCAGAGCAGTGAAGGGAAATATTGGGAAAACGGGAGAAGTTACTCCATTTTTTAAGCTTCCGTCGCGTGTGCAGCCTTAATGGTTAAAGCTACATAGAAATCATGTACGACACAAATGTTCTTAAATTATTATTATTATATAAAAATAAATTCCTAGACAGCATACATGTCTATCGTTTAAAATTGACTCACAATAACACGTGAAACTTCAATAGCTTAGCAATTCGGAGCTTTCTGATTATATTTGTCTACTCTTACGTTTACAACACTCTCACTCATCTCTAATTAAAAAAAGTTAACATTATTACCTATTCAATAAAAAAAGAATCATGTAAATCGGTGTAGAAACACCAAAGTTATACAATCATGAAATACGCTATAAGTCATCGCGCGTGAATACAGAATCATGCAGCCATAAGGATTATTTTTGTGTATCAGTTGCCGCGTTCGACGCGCTTCGCGGCGGGAGCTATAAAAAGGCGGCGGGTCCGCACCCGTTTCGCGTTGTCACGGCATCACGTGTGAACGGCTGAACCGATTTCGATAATTCTTTTTTTATTATATTCCTTGAAGTACGAGGATGGTTCTTATGTAGAGAAAACGTAAATATGTACCACGGGCGAAGCCGGGGCGGACCGCTAGTAAATAATAATATCTGTATAATACACACCATAATCATAGTATATAGAGAAAAGCAAGTTAACTTCGAACAAAGGTAGGTACATCGCGCCGTTTGTATGTACGCGCAACGCTGCGTACGTTTGTGCGTACGCGGAGCGGAACTCCGGGAGTTGACCTACTTCTCTCTTTATACTATGCTATTATATAATGTGACTTCCATAACTCTATAAATATTTTAGCTATGTTATACAGAGCTACAGAGAGATAACATTTATAAAATACATATACTCTTTACGTATTCTTTTAAATATTTTAACTAAGAGATATAATACCGTTTAGTATCCTGTCTCTATCTAGACATACTATCTATCTTTTTAACCACTAACCGACCGGTTTATATGTAAGCCACTCCTATAGACTCGATTTTGACACATGCTTTTATCTTATTACATATAAATAGGAGAGAAAATATTGTAAATAATTTCTTTACGCTGTATTGAAATAACTAAGTTGATCCTATCATTAAAGCTAGTGTTAGTTAGTGTAGTATTTTTATTATATGTATATATTATTTACATTTAGTTAGGTTTGTTCTCAGTTGCTTTTAGCTGTCATACAATATCTTATTACAGTAACATAAATAAATTATCTATACAGAAAATATCACAGATTAAAAAAGCATAGATACTAACAAAAGCAGATAATAAAATAAACAATGCAGATGTTTTAACTACAATAGCACTATTTGAGTCATCTCTAGCATACGGGTCCGGATTGTAGGTAGGGTCAATGACCCTAGATCTAATTATTTCCTTATACACTAGTGCTGATTTTCTGAGTCTGCGTGTCCGGTTCACATCGTCAAAGTCAACTTCGTAGAGACCGAAACGCATTCTGTAAAAAAAGCATTTAATTGTATAAGTTGGTAGATAATAATTATTTTTAACCAAAACTATCGCCTTCCTATTATTGTTAGGAGTAGACCAAATTAAAATAGGATACACGGTAAGTACAAATTTTCAAATAAAAAAACCTAGGATACCTAGTAGAATAATTGGTAGATTAGACGATAGCGAGAGAAGGGGAAGCATGGGGAAGCGTTTTTTGATAATAAAAAAAGGCGTATGGAAATACTTTAGATCGTTAGATATTTTGCATGCTCTAGAAATAAAATCGAATTGTGGCTATGAAGAATGGGTCAAAAAATTTATAAATATTATTCGCGCACGTCAGATTTAGATATGCGGGTGTTAATTACAATATAAGAGGTTTTAATGTCGCTAATCTGACAATTTGAGCGCAACCTTAGGAAATGATGGAATTTTTTTAATTTTTCGGCGGCCACCTGAACACCCACCAATATTAAATGCTCATACTGGCTGGAGGTACTAATGTATAGGTAAGGTTCCGTTCCGTATATTAAGAGCCAACAAAACGAGTGAGAGAATTCAAAATTAGGTTTTCCTATTATATATTACTGTCGCGCTATGCCTCAAGCCTCCCCCGTAGAGTCCGACAGGGACAACTGCAGCTCGGGCCGAAAATACCTAGGAAAATTACGCAAATTCGACGTTCCGTAGTCCCCTGTTTCCTCCTCCAATACTGGACCGATTTAATTATTTTTTTCATAATTTAGTAGAGAAAAGTATAGGCTATGTTCCTACGTTTTGCTTTTTTTATATAATGATCAAAAATTAGTTTTATGGAAGACGGAACATAACGGAAAATCTGTCCTATTTATTTCGTTTTGAAAGATTCATAATATATTTTTTAATAATAATTAAGATATGACAAAAAGGAAAACGTAGGAACATGGCTAAAGTTACCATAGATTAATAGTAAAAAATATATTGCTCTAGTGGCACAATCCAGGGAGGAAACAGGGGACTACGTTTGTATGGAAAAACGGCTCTTTTGTTTGCTCTTAATCTTGCGCGCTCGAGTAAATCCCAAAATCGCCTCTTGGGCTCCCCTACTATAATACCACAGTTAAAATAATACTATCGTCAAATAATATTCCGACGTGTGATTTGACCTATGATTAGAGACTCCACTATCTCTAAAAGAATTGATTCTTAGTTCTAGCCGAAGTCTATGGGCGCTTTCAATTTATGCGTTTCGTGTCGAGACGGCTGCAGTGTCGAAGCTGTGTCTTAGATGTACAGCGCACGGACGATCCTCTTTTTTCATACAAAACGCTCCGCTGTACCACACCCCGGACACTCCATACAAAATTATCGACAGTACATATTTAGAAACTACGTTTAGAACACTAGGTTTAGATACCCATATCACTAACACATATTCATCACATCTACTTAGTACATTTCATAAATTATTGCTTTTGTAAACAATATAATATGTTGTCAAGCGTAATCTTCGCTGCGTATCATCCTTGCGGTAAGCGCTAGCCATATTACTCGTGATCGTGCGGGGTGAGGTAAGTGTTTACTTTTGGCGGGAGGCGGAGTGGCGTTCTGTAGCGTTAGCTACTATTAAGTATTCTGTGGCTGTACGCATAACGCACCGCTTCGGTACCGCAGCCGTCCGACACGAAACGCATAAATTGAAAGCGACCTATGTTTTTATATATTAAATGGTATTATTATAATTTGATCTAAATAGTATAAATGTGAAGTGTATAATAAATACTCAATGACCAAACAGATGTAACTACGTATTTTAATCAAATTCACATATATTGGTCTGTAGGTAATTTTCATTAAGGCACATTGCAAATCACGTCGAAATCAGGGATTAAGTAGATAGCCATAACAATCAATAATTATATGAAGAAAACAAAACAACACAAATATATTCTGATTAGAGATTAATAAGATAAAAACATTGGGTAATTTTAATTATTTTGAATTATTACCTATGATAATGCGTATAGCTGATTAAGAAAAATAATAATACTTTTTCATGTTAATTATAAAATATAATCTTTTCAAATAATCTGTATTTCCGGTTGATAGTAGATTCTATGAATTTCTATTTTTAAGTGGAAATACCGTCTATCATGAATCATCATATTGTCACAGTATCAAACTCAAAAACGGCTTGACCGATTTTAATGAAATTTTGATGAAACGAAATCTGCATGACGTTACGTTAAATTGACTGCAGCGCCCTTAACGGAGCGCCCGGAACTTAAACTAAGAATAAAAAAAAAACGTTGTGTGGGGATGAAAGAGCTTCCTTAGTATATTTCAAATATGTAAATACCTAACATGAATTCACATAATTCCAAAATAAGTTAAATAAAAATAAAGTTTAAAAACTAAATCCCGACTAAGGAGTATCTATTTTGTCGAGTGACATAGACAATCTTGAGTTAACCAGTTTCTATATAAATTATTGCTTAAGAGGCCGTATCGATTTTAGAGTGATTTTGACTTGTTTCTGTGATTCTTTAGGAGCTCGTTTAAAAAAACTAAATTAGTAACAATGTGCTATAATATCTTAAATTAAAGATTCATTCAAAATCTAAAATATGTTCGAGACAAGTTATTGATTTTCATTGTCCAGTTTGTTTAATAGCCAACGGAACGATACACGGAATTTAAAAGAAAAAGTTTTCTTATAAAATATACAACAATAAAGGCACTGAGACATCCTAAAATGTGTTCGAGACAATTTAAGTACTTTTATTCAAAAATTCAAAGAAAATCTAAGTTAAAATAGCCTTACTTTGATGAAATTTTATGCGTTTAAGGCGTCGAATTTCTAGTACATACAACAGAGTTAAAAAAAAAAATAAAAATACACATTAAATGATAGATTTATGCTAAAAAATTTGCAATAAAAAATGCATATTATATATTTTATGAAAGTAATATAATAATTTAAAGTTCTCTAGAATTTTCGATTATATACGGGAGCGCAAACGCTGTTACGGCAGACCGCGCTCCGCGCTTTAGGGAGTAGGACGTGTTGCGCTGCTCCGCCAGACACAAAATTACCAAACTACGTCGTTCGCGCGCGTAGTAGACGGGAAGCCCACGATGCTTAATTAGAATTGGTAGAGTACACGATTACGAGATAATAAAGTCCTATAATGTTTCCACTTTAAGCGCTGCAGCCTTCGCTACTCGACTACACGATGATCGCGTTCAAACGTTAAAATACCTACTTTCGTCCAGCGCAATTTTATATATGGGCTCTTAAGTATACCTACCGATAAACTGTATCCACCGAATAAATGACTTACTTAAAATATGTATTTAACTAGCTGCGCTTCGCGGTTTCACCCGCGTGGCTCCGGTCCTGTTGGTCTTAGCGTAATGATTTATAGCCTATAGCCTTCCTCGATGAATGGGCTATCTAACACCAAAATAATCTTCCAAATCGGACCAGTAGTTCCTGAGATTAGCGCGTTCAAACAAATAAACTCTTCAGCTTTATAATATTAGTATAGATAGTATAGATTTCAACTTACGTGAACCCAGCATTCCATTCAAAATTGTCCATCAGACTCCAAGCGCAATAGCCTCTGATATCCATACCCGCGTCTATAGCATCTAACAAGGAATTAATATATCCTCTTAGATACGTGACTCTCTTCTCATCTACTAGACCAGTTGTCCCGTAACCAAATCCATTCTCTGTTATGTAAATTGTTAAATCGTTGTATCTCTCTTTCAAGTGCACTAGGAGTTTGTATAGTCCGGGAGGGTATCACTGGAAGAATTGAAATGTTATTTAGGTGACTAATATAAAGAGGAAAGATTTGATTAAGCTACCTACTTCAAAAACCACTGTTTCTAAACATTTTGATATTTGCATTAAGCCTACATACAGTCCTGGGTGCCATAGGCTATTTTTTAAATAAATTATAATAAATACTTATAAAGAGGAGATTTGATTGTTTGTTTGTATCGAATTAATTCAAAAACTATTGAACCGATTTAAATAATTCTTTTACCAGCAGAATTCTACGTTATTCCTAAATGAAATAGGCTACATATATTTTTGTTTTATTTAATAAGCTTAAGATAATTTGAATTTTTCATTAACAATATAATATTATGTAAAAAAAATAACAATAATAAATATCTTCCATTGAAAGTCTTATCATAATAATTCTAATCGTTATTACATCTAATCTGAATTTATTGCAAGATTATGCCATTTTTATATAATCGAACGGTTTTGAAAAGAAACAAGTTTCAAAAGCAATTGGCCATAATAGATAATATACGATTATAGTTAATCCTTTGTTTTGCTGCGAATTACAAAACAATCGACGCAGATATTATTTTTATTCTTATCTATTTTTTACTTTGCATTTTAAAAATGCTACTAAAATTTGTACCTTTATTAACAATAGAAACCAAAAGACCATGAGGCGGGATTCGAACCCGCTTCCTTCGACCATATTAAGTAGAAGAAATCCGATTGCTGTATGTAACGATAGATTTTTTTTTTCTATTCTCTCAGATTTTTCAAAAATGTATTAATTGCATTTATTGCTATAAGACTAAAACTTAAAATTGACAAAATAACACGCAAAATATTCACTTACAAAAAGCCAGGTGCCTCCTTGCATCCAAGAGGGGTCAGGATACGTGCCAACGTGAGCATCATCTCGATGGGAAGGAACTTGGAAGGTTCCCTTTTCCCTTAAGAGAATCATTCCTATACAAAAATTTACTCGTATAATGGTTCAACGCAAGGAAATCAGCAGTTCCCTTAATATAGTTGATTTGTTCTTGCGTGAATGGGCGGAGACGAGATTCTGAAAGTCCTTGGTTCGCACTAGCCTGGGCAACTCTATCAATCAGTCGTTGAGGATAATTGCCGGTTGCGGAGAAAATTGGATCCATGTATTGGCCCACCTGAAAGGATATTTAGATTTTAGGTTAAGACAATTAATATTACTTAATGAGCACTCTTAACAATGGGCTGCATTGGGCGAGTAGAGGCAATCATGATATTGTAGTGTAGATAGGGCCTAAATGTCTGAGATCGGCCGTTATTGTATATGTTTATTCATAATCACCGTAATGGTGGCAAACATCGACGATTTGTTGGGCCAAAGATGTCCATTGTGAAGTCAAAGATGCCCATAGTATAAATATTATGTCAACTAAGGATACGATCGACTTGGTGCCATGTTGTGACGTCATTTGACATTCATTCTTATTTTGATCATCAATAAAATATTGTTGCAGTAAAATTGTGATTTATATTTTATTATACTTACATAGAAAGCTCTGTAATCTTCCATAGCCTCATAACTGGATTGAGAATCATCACTTGGCATGGACATATCCGAACTGATAACTATAGCAACTTGACCACCTTGAAATGCGAACTCGTTCTTATAAATATGGTACGCTCTTGCATGAGCCAAGAGAATATGACGACCACATTCATAAAACGCGATGCCTGGTGACCGTATCCTTGGCGCATGGTTCCCTTGACTGTATCCGTGATTGCAATGAATATACGGTTCATTTATCGTCAACCAATGCTTCACTCTGTCTCCAAAATTACGGTACAACACTCGAGCATAATCTCCAAACCAATCGACGATATCTTCAGTCAACCGACCGCCCTGTTCGTTCAAATTTTGTGGCAGTTCCCAGTGGTAAATGGTCACAAATGGGGTGATACCATTTGCAAGGAGTTCATTGATTAAATTGTTGTAATATGCCACTCCTTCTGGGTTTACGTAGTCATGTCGACCGAAGGGCAGAATTCGTGGCCAAGAAATGGAGAATCTGTAGATGGACACCCCAAGTTCTTTGAGCATTTCAATGTCTCGTTTGTAAAAGTGGTACGAGTTGGCGGCTATATCGCCAGTTGATCTGTCTGCGATATGACCTGGGTCTGTTCTGACGAGGTGGTCCCACATGGACCATCCTTTAGCTGTTATATTGTGTATATTATGGTTATAACGGTCTGTGTGATTTATGTTTAAGTATTAAGAAAAAAATACTAGCATAAATTAATTATAGAAATTATGAGATCAAACTCGTTCAGGCTTTGCCACAAAAAATAAACACAGTACTTATATTATAATAATTACTTATTTGAATTTACTTAATTATACTCGTAACTACTTAAAGGTTTCTCAAAGGAAACTTAGCTTATGAATCGTAACTTTATAGCATAAACGATAAGAATTATGTTTTTCTATCACATACATAAAGAAAGTATTTCATTTACTCTACTCTCATAAAAATTAAAATCTTCTGTTCTGTACCTTGTAAATTTAACAACATCAACATATTGAAAATTTATAAATTGAAACAATAATTACCTCCTTCATTCCAAGCTCCTTCTATTTGATATGAAGATGTAGCAGCTCCAAACATGAAATTTGCTGGAAACCTTCTCAAGTTTCTTTGCGTATTATTTCGGGATTCCTCATTATTCCAACTGACCGCTCTGATGCCATATATAAACATTATAAGACAAGTATATGTACAAATAAGAAAAAGAATGAAAAAGCTACATTATGTTATTTTTCTGATGATGAAATAAGTAAAGACATAGCTTAAACACTAATTAACACTAGTGCCGTCGAAAAAATATTTAATAATGAACGAGATAAATATCACAGTTCCTATCAATGTATTTTTGAATAACTAAAATCCGGATCAATTTTTATCGTGATGCAGAATAAATGAAAGGAAAATTAATTAAACGTTAATTTAAAATCCAAATTCATGGAAAATATAATGCAAAATTAATCTATACTAATATTATAAAGCTGAAGAGTTTGTTTGTTTGTTTGTTTGAACGCGCTAATCTCGGGAACTACTGGTCCGATTTGAAAAATTCTTTCGGTGGTAGATAGCCCATTTATCGAGGAAGGCTATAGGCTATATATCATCACGCTAAGACTAACAGGAGCGGAGCAATGCGGGTGAAACCGCGGGGAACAGCTAGTATAATAATATAATGATGTGATAAAACAATTCACGTACCTTAATAGCACAATTACTTCTTTGAGCGCAAGTATTTTGTGCTAAATTTTCTGTGCTCAAAAATCAAATGTATCTATCCCTAAATAAGAAAATGAGAATCTAAAAAAATCTCATAAAAAATTAAAGGTAAAGTGGACCAGTATTTAACACTTTCATTACCACTACGATTTTCACGATGTTTTCTCGGATGCCGCCTACATTTTACGTTGGACTCGCTAGGCGAGTCCCCGGCGCTGCAACACGAATTGAATCACTCGCCAGGCGAGTTCAGTGGCATTGCGTTAGGGTAAAAACAATGTTTTGTTATTTTTGTGGCCGTGACAGTGTACGTTACGTGTTTAACGCAATTAAAAAGAGTTTAACTAACATACGGTGTAATTTAACATATAAAAATGGCAAGAAACACTATAGATAAAAGAAAAGGTAAGTTTGTTTCGTAATTTATGCAGTGGCTGTCAATCTTATAAATAGTGGTTATTGTTGAGGTTATATTTTAAATATCTAATATTGTTTTTATAAACAGGAGGTTTTCAATTCGACTAAATAAAAAACAATTTTACCCGGAAACATTTTGATACGGGCTTTTTAAGAATATAGACTATAGAATATAGACTCTGACTCACAAGAGCAATGATAACAAACTTGGTACGAGTATAATAAATATAAAATAGCTCATAGAAAACTATTTGCACATTATATTCCACAAGTGTTAAGTCACTATTACATAATCCTTATTACTTTGACATAAGTTCGATAATTGCGTGTTAGTATGTGAATTGGTTCGGAATGCTTTTCATAATAATAACTATGCAATTTATTATCCTTATTGTGTTTACATAAGGTCGGCAATTGCGTGATAAAGTAGCGTGTAAGGTAACCTTTGCCTATATAATAACACCAAATTCGAGCCCCTGCAAGGTGTAGAACACAATCCGCCGTTGTTTTACGAGTGAATGTGACTTTTGGTAAAATGAAAATAAAAGTATCAACCGTACATATAGATATTTCATTAATAAAAGTTTGAGAATCTATGTCAGTGAACTCGCCTAGCGAGTTCAAGGCATTGCAGAATAGTTTATTTTCTTTCGATTATAAACTGGGTCTGCACACCCGGCCCACCACGTAATTCTTTAGATTAGGGTATATTTAGTCTTCAGTATCATTTTAACCAGAAAATACACATGCATTTTGGAAAAAAATAGCAAACACATTGAACTCGACGGGCGAGTCTACGGCGCTGGAATAAAATTTACGTGGACTCTCCGGGCGAGTCGGTGGCACTGAACGTGTTAAGTTATATAAACTGTTATGTAACTATTATTTGTTGAAAATTCTTAAATAAATAAACAAATTGAGTTACATCTGGTATAATTAAACGTTGGTACAAAGAGATCTTAAGACCGAATTTTTTTCTTACAGGGAGACTAAAGTCTCCGTTTGGCAGACAGGAAAACTAATCATCTATTAAGGTGATTAGTAAAAAACCCTCAAGGATTATATTATAAGTGAAACAAAACAAATGTATGTATTCCATACCCTACTAGCAAAGAGAGATGTTATTTTCGAGCAAAGGTACATCGCGCCGTTTGCATGTATACGCAGAGCGCTTGGCCACGCCCCCCGCTCATGTGCGTACGCACACACGCACACAACGCCGCGCCGCGCCGCTCGGTTCCTACTCTGGGTCCTGTCTCGTGACTCTTGACGGCCGCGCCATTGCTGTGAGCGGTCGGTGTTTGTTTACAAGTTGTGTACAATTATTAAGTGAAGCGGGTATCGAAACAAAAATCAAATTTCCGATTTCGATCATTTTTTTAGAAGTTAATAATTAATAAAGGATTAAAAAAAATATATATAAGGATAAATAGGTAATTGAATATCACTTCATAGTATAATACGCTTTCTATCCCCTTATGACATTCCTTAGATCTTTAAAAGTTAAAACTAAACAAATTATTTTGATGGCTTTTTAAAAAATTGTTTTTCCCCAAAAGTTCTCTACTTAGTGGAAGTAGCTGCGCTCTGATGCTAGTATTTCATAATTCCGTTATCTATTTATTTTAAAGAATACTGTTTTTAAACTGATAGTGACATGCGAAATCGTGAATACTCATGTTAACTGAAATCTTCAAACTGCAAAAACAGAGTTTGAAATTGTAAAAATTTTGTCTTAAGACTGCATTTTATTATGTAGATTTAGAGGATATTTATAGCTAGGTATGTCATACTAAAATGCAACTGAAGTTTGAAAACTTTCTTTTTTTTAAATGCCAGCTTCATGTGAAATGCCCCTTAAATAAGAGGCATTTCATCGATTTTTTAATCTGATATAATATATCTTGAAGAATTCTATTTTTAAGCTCAAAGTGGTCACGGTAAATTAAAATATTATAACGCAATTTGATAAAGATAAACTCAGATAAATGACAAAATTTATTGATAAAATAACCTTATCTAATGTTATACATGCAAATTAAAATGCACTATATGTTTTTATTGTTACACATTCAATTGTTTACAATAATTATTGTGTTATATAATTCGATATTAAATTTTATTACTAATGACGGTCTAATTCACGTATGAATACAATTCAAAATTGCTTCTGAAAGTAGATAAAAGCATTATTTTACAATTAAAAATGTTTATTCATTCCTGTCGATGACAATTAATATATTTTTTTATATGGCAACCCTTTTAGACTGTCAAAGTTGGAAGTGTTGCCTGATATAAGCCATTTAAAGGCCACTAACAGACTGACAAAATGACTGACTGACTGACTAATCTAGTTCGCTTTCTGGAAGTATTCCTTGCTCTCCTTAGGATTAGGTTTGATTGTACCCGCGTTGCTTTCTGGGTTCCAGTTAGCGGGGCACACTGAAAGATAAAGTTTAATTAAGTTAAACATATAGAAAACAAACTCAAGGGAGGATTCATCTATTTTATCTTAGTTAAAATAACTGAAAATTTACGCCTACAAATAATCAAATACGCTATCAAGGATCACTATCCAAACCAACCACCACACCCTTATCCAAACCAATGACTATGCTAAATGACGTTCAGTTCGACTAACGCCCACGCGACTGGGCCCCCGGTACCAGCGTTCTGACCATCATTTTTCTTTTTGTCATTGAGAACTAAGACCCCTGTAGAACCGCCATCCTGTTACAAATGACTCGAAATTTTGTGTCAGTATCTCCCGGCCTATTATTATTAATTCAATACTTTTATTAAAATTATAAGAATTGATACAATTTTTGTCATAAGATGTTATATGCTTATCACTACATAGTATAAAACAAAGTCGCTGTCGCTGTCTGTCTATCCTATGTATTATAATAATATATTTTGATGCGGTTTTTGAAGTGAAACTTCTTTAGGCGCATTGAGAGAAAAATTTCAAGGTCGCGTCATGGCAATGCCGTCACGTCATGGAGTAAGCCGACGATTTTGGTATCTTCCACGTCAGCGTGTCGTATTTAAAGTTCAAATCATCAAAATCGGTTCATCGAGTCGAAAGTCCTGACTCCTGAGGCAACAAACACAAAATAAACAGTCGAATAATTGAATACTTCTTTCTTTTTTTGAACTCGGTTGAAAACTAAAGAAATAAGAACGATTTTATTGTATTGAGAGTAAAAGTACACCCACACCCTTAAGCGTGCGAGGCGTGCAATAAAGGGGTATGGTGCTTAACACATTGGTATTTTTTCAGTTTGTGTACTCTCAATCTTCCCTCATAAAAACATCACTTTTTCAAACAATCATTTTAATTCAAATTTTTAAGGGATCTTTCAGATTTTTCAGACAGTTTCTTAACTTTATAAGTAATTAAGATCTTTGGAAGATTTTCTTTTCAGTCTTTAAGATATTTATATTATTTTTATCGGCAAATGAAATAATCGTTTTACTGTAGGTTATTTATGACCGTCATATTTAATCTTATCATTAACTTCAATATATATTTATAATATAATTGATTTATTAGTTTACAACCATTAATTTATATTGTTATTGTTTTTATATTTAGTGTACTTGATAACCTTATTATGACTAAACCACCTTTGAATCCTTCTATTTAGTACAAAACGCATGAAAATGCGATGAGCATATTTGAGCTTGTCGCGAATAGACGTAACAGAAGACTGTTAAATTGAATTTTATTACAAATTGAAGTTCCAAAACGGCACAATAACGCACACACGATTAGACGTCAAAGTAAGATGGTATGATTGAATTATCGTGAGCGAAACAGAGACAATTGAAGCAAATTGTGGCTATCCATGCTTCGATATTTCTCTCGGAGCCCTAATAGCCTAATTTCCTAAATCTTTTGTTTTCTATCAACTAGCATTCGGTCGAGTAGTAAAATGTAGGCGCATGTGGCACCCGACGAACGCATGACGAGGGATTGACGCGACGTTGCCGTTACGCATAACGAGCGAGCGGCTAATGCGACGTTGCCGTTTTGCATGATGAGCGGCTGACGCGACGGTGCCGCACCGCACGAGGCTGACGCGACGTTGCCGCACCGCACGAGGCTGACGCGACGTTGCCGCACCGCACGAGGCTGACGCGACGTTGCCGTACCGCACGAGGCTGACGCGACGTTGCCGCACCGCACGAGGCTGACGCGACGTTGCCGTACCGCACGACGAACGGCTGACGTGAAGTTGTCGCTCCGCACGCCAGGCGGCTAATTAAAGCTATGTTGCCGGTCCAAGCAAACAGTTTCATGCATTCGTTCATTTCAAACATTCATATTGCAATTGTCACGTGCATATTACGTTGAAAACACAATTGGGAGATTTTAATTGTAATGTTTAAGTTTTGTTTTGCTAAGTTGGTGCTTATGTACCTGTTTGTGTATAATCAATGTTTTCTAATCATAATTTTACAAAATCCATATAATCAACAAAATTACCTTCTCCATGTTTATCAGCAAACTGGAAAGCTTTCACCAGTCTCAATGTTTCCTCCACAGAACGTCCTACTGGCAGGTCATTGACCGACATGTGTCGCAAGATACCATTCCTATCAATGATGAATAGACCTGGAATATAGACAAATATGTTATACATAACAAATTATAGACGCTTTACTTATCGAAAATTGTAAGAAAGTCACTGGTATGACTTTTCTACAGTCTACTAACCCACAGCTTCGCAAATGGGGACAAACTAAATTCCCATGAGTATGAGATGTTTCAGTGTAATAAAAAGTAGCGTATGTGGCTCTCTAGCCTCTATGTTCACTATTTTCAGGATAAAAACATATTTCAGACACTTTTGCGTTACTAATATCAGGAAAGAAAATATTATATTATTAGCGCCATCTATCGAAAGTTCTTGAAATTTACAAAGCCTTAATGTTAGAATTTTTTTTAAAAATAGAGAAAATTTGATTGCTGGCAAGATCACGAGTAACCGAGAGGCTTGGCGTCGCAATAGCAGAAAGACGCTGTTTCGTATCCCACTGCGTAAGCGAATTTTTTCTGTTCTTCAAAAAAAAATCATTTATAAAGCATTTGAATGCTTAGTTTCAAATCTTTATATTATGATTAAAAAAAATAATAAATTATAATTTACTATTGGTTAACATAATTTGAGTTGATTTATAGCATAAAAACAATTTTATTTTGACTTTATATTTTTTCACATCAGTGAGTCGCAATTAAGGCAAGTTGAACTAAATACTTTTCACACATACACTATATAGTTTTGTTTTATTATAATTTTCAATGTACCTATTATACATTCTCCTGCTTCTTATTTACATGACAAACTCAAAAATATATTCTTTTTAATAGTAGTTAGTAGTACATTTGGAAAAAGAATCTAAATAGAATGATTATTACCTCTTAATGCAAATCCATCTTCCAATAAAACATCATAGTCCTGTGAGATTTTCTTCTTGTAATCGGCCAGTAGAGGAATATCCAATTTACCAAGACCTCCATCCTAGTAAGAAAATAAGATTTAATAATAATATTACATTCCTTTGCATATATATATGAATACTAGCTGCTCCGCGTGGCTCCACTCCTGTTGGTCGTATCGTGATGATATAATATAGCCTATAACCTTCCTCGATAAATGGGCTATCTAACACCGAAAGAATTTTTCAAATCGGACCAGTAGTTCCCGAGATTAGCGCGTTCAAACAAACAAACAAACAAACAAACTCTTCAGCTTTATAATATTAGTTTATATGAATATATGAATTAATATACAAAATATGTTAGAATGAAGAATGTAAGAATTTACTAATAAGAATAAACATATTATTTAAGATTGTTGGTGGTATTAAGATTATTGCAAATAAAAGTTATTCTGTTAAATAGCTAATATAAAAATATAATAACAGTTATTCTGTTATTATGCTACAACAAAGTTGCATCAAAATCGGTTCAGCAGTTTAGTCATGATTGAATTTACCTACATCTATTCATCCTAACTTCCAAACAAAAAATTAATATTATTGGTATAGAAAAAATGAATATACATACCTTCCTGGGTGTATTGACCCAGGCAAGATGGCTGAATTCCGAGTCTGTTGAAACACCAATCACTTGACAGTCAATGCTTGTAAAGTCTTTTGATCGGTCACTGTATGCTATAAGCTCTGTTGGGCAGACAAAGGTGCTGAAATTGTAGAAATAATTATTTATTATTAATAAAAAATTAGAGCTACACAGCTGATAATAGTAAAATAATAAAAAATCACTTTCACAGATGATTAATAATTAGAAGTGAATAAATCCAAAGAATACAGATCATTGCCTATACTAATCCTCCACATCTATACTAATATTATAAAGCTGAAGAGTTTGTTTGTTTGTTTGAACACGCTAATCTCAAGAACTACTGGTCCGATTTGAAAAATTTTTGGTGTTAGATAGCCCATTTATCGAGGAAGGTTATAGGCTATACAGGGTGTAATCGTTAAGTGTGCACAGGCGATTATTCCGTAACTATTACAGATATCAAAAAACTTTAAACTGATATCGAAAGTACTTAACCGAATGAGTAAAATGGCCATAATAAATTTTTAAAAATAAAATGAGAAATATCCAAAAATGTTACATTAAACGCTCCCATACATTTTATTTCCCATACATTTTGTATTCATAGCAGATTTTCGAAGTGACGTCCTCATTGTGTAATACAATGAGGAGCTCTATTTAGAGTTTCTAAATGAACTTCCCTTCAAATTTGCGAAGCGATTAAAGCAGAAAACCAAAAAAAGAAAGAAAAAGCTAAAATCTTTCATATTAAATGTACATGGGATATTCATATCTCATACTAAATGTATGGAAGGGTTTAAAGTTATTTTTTTAGATATTTCTCGTTTTATTTTTAAAAATTTATTATGGCCATTTTACTCATTAGGTTAAGTACTTTCGATATCAGTTTAAAGTTTTTTGATATCTGTAATAGTTACGGAATAATCGCCTGTGCACACTTAACGATTACACCCTGTATATCATCACCCTAAGACCAACAGGAGCTGAGCAATGCGGATGAAACCGCGGGGCACAGTTAGTTTCATATAAACTAATTAGTATAAAACAAAGACGTTTCTTACTGTACATTGTTCTTGACAGAGTGGTTGCCAAGGTAGGTTTTAATATATAATTTTTTAACTTATAGACAAAGCAACCAAGGTACAGGCTTAAAGCAAGTAATATTTAAAAAATTTCAAGCATACTTACAAATCTAATGGGTAGAAGACGAGTACAACATATTTTCCAGAGAAATCTGCTAGTTTCAACTGATTGAATTCTCCATTTACTACAGCTGTGGCTGCAAAATCAGGAGCAGGCTTTTGTACTCTTGGGACAAATGCTGCACTAGCTGAAATTGTAAAAAAGTGGGTTTTTAGATAGTTATCCCTTTATTTTAAGTTATTATTTACCAATGTGAAGTGAGGTATATCATTTTGTGAGTATTATGTTGTTTGACTTCTAGTGAACATGGAAAATGATCTAGTTGGTAACGTAAGAAATATTATAAGAATAAAACAAGATTGACACAGTTAGGTATAAGATACAGAACCAGTAAAATTTCTACTAGAAATTCTAGTTCCAGTTATGTAAAGTAAGTCTGACTGGTTTCTGACTTGATCATGCTTCTAAATTTATATTAATTATTAATACATGTATTCCAGGAAGTGTATAATTCATAGGATTCTTTCGCCTGTCTCAAGATGTACGAAAGTAAAATTTTATTCAATCAATTAAAATATGCTAAAGATCAGGAGGTCATTCGAATAATTATGAATTCCAAATTGTATGAATTATGTAATATCTAGGTACTTACTTGTGGAAAAACTATTTTTTGT
>CAJQZM010010936.1:0-16114 GCA_907164665.1 Colias nastes | reverse complement strand
CCCGCAGCACTTCCGAGCCGTCGGCGGAGGCCGACACGCCAAGCCGCTGTACGCCGCTGTGGCGGGCGCGCCGGAGTGTGGAAGCGGAGAGGGCCCGCAGGCCCCGCTACGTGCCCCCGGCGGCGCACGTGCCCGTGGAGAGATATGTGCCGCGACCACCGGCGCCGGTGCGGCCTCCGCCGCCCGTGTACTGCGGCTTGGCGTGTCGGCCTCCGCCGACGGCTCGGAAGTGCTGCGGGCCAGCGTGTCGCGAAGACATTGGTGGCTCGCCGCCACCGACTCGCTATGTGGACTACGTGGGCGCTGCGGCCGCGAGACGTCTGGCCTGCACGCCTCCGCCACCACCACCACCTGCTCTACAACTCTGCGACCCACAAGAACCTCCGTGCTGCGTTCAGGCTCGCAGGAGGAACCAACAAGCACATGACTGGTAAGTAAAAAAGTTAAAACTTCTAAAATATTTGTTCTTATCGGTCTAACTACAAATCATATCGTTCCAACTTGGTACATTCGTACATACCAATCAGTACCTAAGTACAAATAGAAAATATTAAAAATACCAAAGAGCATAGGAACAAAGATACATGTATCACAAAATTAATGAATTATATACCAACAAAACGAAAATAGCTCAAGACCAATAAAATCTGGCAAATCAAAGAAAATCGTTACATTAAACTAAGTACGCAGTCCGGCTGCCATAAAAATAAATTAAATGTAAGGGTTGAAAGGGTCCGAGCGACATACAGTGATGGCAGAAGGCGAATTGTTCTAATTGGCCAATATTTTGTGGCTCGAATTGATAACGTTTGATTGATGAGTTGGCTGTTACTAACGAGGCTTGCGGCGTTTTGTTAATCCTCTTTATGGTACTTGCAGTCAGGCTAGTAGGTCGTAGGCTATTTTTCTATAGACTATTTTGGTATAGAACGTCAAAATGCTGAAAAGAGATAAATATTAGATATTAAATAATTATTAATATATCAATCTATCAATGTTATGTTGTGTATTTTTAATTAAGAAAGAAACGCAAATATATTATTGTATGGTTCTATAAAGATCCAATGTTATTGTATACGTTTTCCTTTTAAAAATCTTTCACATCTGTGAACATTCATTTTACGTAGGTATTAATTAAGGAAAAATGTCGTTTTCCGCATGAAAATTCGTTTGAATTATAGAGAAATAATCAGTCTTTCTGTTCAATGCGTATTTCAAAGGCATAAAGTTATAAGCAAAATACATAAAACTCACGAAGTTTGGACAAAGTCGCACAACAATTAATGATTCAAACAAAAACAGTGCTTTTAATATCAATAAGTCTATTTGTAATTGCGCAACTTGTTCCCATTGTAAATCTTTTTGTTTCATAATGATAATTGGGTTTGAAACTTGTTTAAAATGTTGTTTAACTTTATATTTAGATTTCCATTAATAATACAAATTGGCGTGATTATGATATAATGTAAAGAGCCTAAAATAAACATGTTTAAAAAAGAGCTAACAAAAAATGACTGGTTTTTCTAATAAATAAAGTCACAAGAATAGACTGCCAATTTTAATTTATTTTTAAGTAAACATCAGATACTTTACGATAAAAAACCAAACGTATAAATGTAATTTCTATATTATTTAACGGTCTATCTTCGTAGATTTCTTAAAAGACTTTTACAGATATGGTTTCAGTACTTTCCTGTATTATTACATTTTTTAACTTATTTTCAGCCAGTCGACATCTAATGTTATTGGTTTCTTGAAGATTCTTGTTCCTCGTAATAGCAACAGAAAGACGTATTACTTCTTTTGATTCCTTTTTCACTTATGGCCACACGACGCTAGATCTGCAAACATACAAAACAATTAAATTAAACATGTACTTTTCTTTATATAAAATTTATTGATATAATTAAACAAATAACAATTTAAATTGATTATTTTAATATGTTGTCGTAAAAACCACAGTATTACAATATCTATAAAAACCAATGGTTTATTTTTATGCGTGCGCAGGACACACCAAAGGCATTAGACACACCAAAGGCAAGGATTTAGACCAATTTTAGAGCGCATAACTCTTATTTCATACTTCCCGAAGTAAAAGGCAGAAGACATACGTATGGCATACCTATTCTTTATAACTATGATTACTTGTACATTTCAGGCTAATTTTAGCCATACATGATGGTTAAGCTCGTACACAACATAGCTAAAACGTGATTTCTCCTCTAAACAAATCTTGATCTGATCACATCTCATAAATGTAATCACCATGAAATTGATACAGCTATGTCACTACACTAAATAATATCCAACATCTAGGTCAAACGATACGTCATATCAAATACACAAGTTCAAAGAAGTTAATCTGCCCTACAACCGTTTCTTATCAGATATCTAGCATAGTGATAACGACGGAAGTCAATAATTGCAATACCAGTTGACGATTGAATTTATGAAATGTAGCGCTTTCGTGACGTTGTGAAGGACCATTGTTTGAAATTGGTTTAAGTTTTGTGTTTTGTGTAGTGACATGGAATGTTCTAGTGACATAATCTAAAAAGGAACACCGATAAGATGGCTAAGGATTCGAAAAAGTAAGCAGTCATGTCGTAATTATAATTCGTATAGTATATATTCGTATATAGGCGTCTAGCGTCGCGTAAAACATCATTGAAATTTTCGTATAAAAGTAGATTCGTAATATCAAGTAAACTTTCTAACCTTTGAAGAATTTAATTGCATATTTGAACGTTTTTGAAACTACGAAAGAAAAATTTAGATGAAAGAAACGGGTCGAATTCCGCCAGACGATGTAATTTCTATTCTTTCGTAGTTTTGTTTTAAATATTAACAATTGAATTGCTACATGGCTTCTGTCTATCTTGTTTGATATTTGATAAAATTTATTGAAGTTATTGTGTATTCTTAAACAATATCCAGCATATTTCCATCAACAAAAATATTTTTATTAGAAACTTGTAACGCTTTAGGCAAAGTAATCCGAAATATCGAGCATTTTATTTACTTGCTAGGATATTAACCTTATCTTCTTATTTAATAATCATTCTACATTAAGCTTGGTTTAATCAATGTTCTCATTAAATTTATATTTTTTTTATAGATCTGGCAATTATTCGTATACACGCACGATTTCCCTTTTTACTACGCTATCAGGTTTAAAATATTTATTAATCTAAAGTTTATTTATTTATGTAGCCTTCTAAATAATCGCATTTTCTGATTGTGACTTAAAATTTGAAATGAATTATTACACGCTATTATTAATTATTATTAACTGTAATGTTACAAGCCTGTTATAATTTATGTAACATATAATAGATTATTATTATAGCCGGGTCATTAATCATAACTTTGGAGCTCAAATCAATACAGATTAAGCTATAGCAATGTTCGCGTATATTTGTTCAGTTTCACACATGAAAAATTGATTCATAATTACCCAAATCCATACCTACAATAAACAAAATACTCCAAATAAACCAAACGAATCGTTCGCTGAATAAACCGTTCGGTTTGTTGCTTATATTTACCGAAATAGTTGATTTTTCACTGTCGCGAATTTAGAATTTGTTTTTTTTAACTGTTCTTGCGTGACATTAAATTTTTGTTGACATTATTCGGAACTAATTTAAGTATATTTTGTCTGTCCGTAGTTGTAATAAACTTTCAAACCAATGATGTGAACCTTAATGTGAACTGTAAAGCTCTATACGTAATTAAATATGATAGAAACAATAATGATTTATGACTGAACTTAGAAAAAATGGTGAGTGCGTATTGAACACACTGATTTAACTGAAGCTCAATAAATAATTTAAGGAAAATATTGCAGTAGGGACATTATTGTTATTAAATTAAATTGCCAATTAATTAACTAATAGTTACTTAAAATGAATCACAGTTCAAGTCTCCAAAAACTATACGAAACTATACTAAAAAAGGAAAACCTAATCCGTGCAAACCTAAGTAACATTAGTAATTTTGTATGGAAGGCACATAAAGTAAGAATACGGCTTAATGGCGAAAGCTTCTGTAAGGAAGTAAGGTGCGTGATTTATAGATGGTGTTAGTGAAATCGTAATGTGGACGAAAGCAAGCAAATAAATAAGATAAATGAATTACATTCGCTTAGAGTCGCCATTTGTAAGAACTTCGCTTAAGCACCGAGTTAGTTGCTAAAATTGAACGTCAATATTGTATAACTACTTCGTCTATTCATGATTTTTCATACGTGTTTATATATTATGTACTTATTTATATAATAATAGTATGTATACTTTTATGACATCGAACAAACATTAATATACATTAGAGCTATTACAGTTATTACGTATAAATATAGTTTTTGTGTTTATAAAGGGTTCCCATGAGACCATTTTCATCGAAAGTCTCCTATTTTAGTATTTTTGTCCTATTTTCAGTAATTAGTTAGAAAAGTGTCATTAATTGCTTAAAATATATCAAAAAGAAGACCGTATATAAATAAATTAGCAAAAAAAATTTGCTGAGATAATTGTAATATTTTATCAAAATCAGTTTTCTCTGGCAATATTCACGGAATGATTCGCATGGCACCTAGTAGTTTAATGTATTAAAGAAAGAAAAATTTCTTCACACCTTACGATACCTTTTTAAAGAAGCCGAGAAAGTATAGAATATGGATATTTTCTTTGTTCTGAAGTGCACAGAAAACTCTCTTGGCATTTGGTACTAAAGTTTTAAATATTTTAATTAGTTATATGAAGAGATTTGAAGTAATTTATTTTAGCTAGAAATGAGAACTCGATTTTGTTAAGCCAGTTTTATTTACAACGGACGTTGACCTCTTACAGCAAATATTTTCCATTTTTTGTGGTTGTCTGAAAACAAGAATCTCATTAAGTCCACATTAAGCTTGGGATTTTAAAGTTGTTTAAAAATTGTAGCTTTTAACGAATTTTAATTCACTTCGTTATTATATTTTGTAAATTTTATTCGACTATTAAATTTAACATAATTATTTTGTAATACGTCGTTTTAAGGTTCCATTATAGTTCTTAATAAGTACATTAATATTAAATTGATTAACGTAAAAAACGTCATGCCATTAAAATATCGTTAAATGTTAGACGTAAGTTACAATTTAGTATATTCAGAGCTTAACATCAGCAGTTGTTTATATTAATTAGAAGCTGAATCTTAACTAATTGCATCTTTTGGTTATCCAAATGGCTCAAACAACAAACTCCAATTAAACTTGTACAACTTCAATCGGTTGCAGGTCATCTTCATTCTTCTTAATTAATTGAGATGCTGTATTAGTCTCTCGGTATTGAGTTATGGTTGAACTGAAGTCACTTGAAGTTCGTTCGAATGCTTACTGTTAGTTTGTATTATAATGTGAAATTAGTAACCTTTGCTCTTTTGGTGGGCGGTTATCATGTTTGGCTGTAGGGCTTATTAACATAAATAATATGCTTGTAACGAAAATATATATGACTAATACATGCTAATGATATGAATGACTATTAAAGTGATTGATACGTCGGTTCTATAATGGCTTTTTGTATTGTATAATGAAATGAAAACCAATTTAACTATAATTTTTCGGTCTTTTTCTTGGATGATGTTTGTAATATACATATATGTATTTTAAGTTTTCATTTAGTTCTTTTTTTGGGTGTTTATGTTTTAGATATTTTTATTTCTGTGTTATCTTCTGTATTTCATTTTTGTTAATTGTTGTGTTTGTAAATGACTTTATGTGTCTAAAAGTGTTTGGTGAAATATGAAGAATCGTTTCGATTGACCACTAAAAGTCAATGCTGATGAAGTCCCTTCCACCCTTACTGTGAATATAATTCTATTTAACTGTAAGTATACCGACATATACGTTAAATGTTTTTATAAAAATGTGACCGTAATTCAAGTGAAAACCACTTATCCAGGCGTCCTCGTGCCACGGGCTTGTCTGACATGGAAGGACTTTTAACGGACTTGAACATATTATTTAGATGTAACAATGGGTTGAACGTTGTTTATACTATACTGATAAATAAACATAAAATGCACGCTATAATAAGTCATGAAATTATTGAATGTTCACCGATCCTTGATAAGTGTACAAAATTTATATTTAATTATATTTAATTATACTATATTTAATTTATATTTATAAAGCATTTGAATGCCGTAAAACCAAAAATATCAAATTCAACAAAAAGGTCGTGTTCCATCGTTACAATATTGTATTCATTGAAAAATGTTTCATGTTGGTTGAGATGGTTGTTAATCATCTCAATAGATGGCGCGCGGTGTGTCCCTTAGACACATAAAACTGAAAGAATAGAATAAATTCGATCGCTCTGGCGGGTCACTATAAGTGGCTGAGTTGGTTAGGCATCCGCCCCGGTTTGGCGCGAAAGGATGCGGGTTCGAGTCCCGCCTCGTGATCAAATTTTTTATATTCTTTATAAATTTATATTAAATCTGTCCTTTTAAAGTGGGTTTAAATAGAGTCGAAAGGAGACGGTTATATACAAACATACAGATGAAGTTCAATTAAAAGGTGTTAAAAAATGCAGGAAAGCTGGAGTGTATCGTGTATGAGCAAAACCCTACGACAGGTCGTTTGTCATAAAATATCTAGATTAATTCTAAAATTCTAAAATATACATATGATAATTTAATAAGTTTATTATGAGTAATAATACGCTAGTTATATTGCCACTAAGTACCTATGATGCCTTTATGATAATATTGAATAAAGTCTACATTCTATTTTCAGAAAATCTATCCATCGTATTATTACGTACAAGTAAAGTATTCATGGATTGAATATCATATTAAGTATCTCTATTATGGATGAAAATAGGCTTTTAGCCAAATATAATATCTTCAAATACGGCATTCATTAAATAAGTATAGAATAGGTATATAATACATTAAATAAACAAGAAATACATAGACGGAAAGATTTTACGTTTAACTGTAAATAGAGATTTATAAGCTTGTCTAGACACATATTAAAAACTTCCGAAAGGTCTCATCTAAGGTTGAATATTGAGCATGAAGTTTTCTTGCATAACTTGCATTGTGAATGCTCACAAAACCTCATATAAATACGTATGTCTCGTATAGAAATATGTTTTTTTAAACAAAGAAATAGGTTAAGCATTATGCTCTTACGTTGGCTTGAGTCTGGTTTGTAATACACTTCCGTTAGTATCTTTACAGTGAAGCTCAAGATAACAATAAAACTTTTACAATATATTCCAGACATGCTTTGTTTGAATTTCAATTTAAAATAATCGATAACAATCATTGTTGATACTAAATAATTGATATCATGAGAGCAATGTATCTTAAACATGATTTGTTTCAACGATAACGATAAAATATCGCTGGAATTTTGACGAAATACTTTTTAAGTGTGATGTCAGTAAATGTTTATAAGGAAAAATAAAATATACCTACATATTATTCAGTAGGTATATAACTACAAATATAAGTATGTAACGGTTTATATTTCCATTAATCCTACACATAGAGTATTGATGCATAAGTCACGTAAAATATGTAATATTATGAAATTTATTCGAATATAAAACAAACGGTGAATTATTCCTTTGAATGTACTGTAATAAAACATAACCCTCTCTGAATCAAATGCATAAAATTTACATAACGAAATGAGCAATGTAGCAAACTATAAATATATAATTCACATACATCTGTTCAAAGATTGATATCGAAGATATAAAAAAAATATTGCACATTTGATTTATATTCTCGCGCAAAACGACACAAACAACCGGCCGAATGAAACGTGAAAAATGTATTTAGCAATCTCGTCGGCTGCGAAACGTTATATTAACGATTTTATGAACGAAGAGTTAATGACTTATGCGGATTTTCTCATTTCGCTCGAATCGCGGTTTAAAAAACTTCGCTTGTTGTTCTTAACAAATTCTTAAACATCCTTAAGCGGTGTGTAAACGTAAAGAATTCGTTATTGTAGCCAACTTTATGCATTATATTCAGCCGTTGTAGTGTTGAATATTGAAATGAATTGCGGAAGTTTGAGACGTAAGAACTGTGTATTATAAGAACCTCTGTTTGGAAAACTACAGCCATTGTATTAAGTAAAACAGCATCAACTCGAAAGTTTCTTGCAATAACATGGGATAGCGTCTGAGCTTTCGAGTGCTTAATTTTAGTATAAAACTTCTTTATTACGGTTTGTTTGTGGTTTTGATGTCTTTGACTTTGTATGGAAATATTTTAATGAGATAAGTGAATTTTGTTTTGAACATTAACATAGCAATGTAATGGTATTCAGAGAGCTGAAACTCGTCTTGCACGAGTTGTTTATTGTGTTTTATTACAAGTAATAAGAATTTATTATATATAAATTGGCAAGCGTTTTGAAATATTCTTGGAAGTATTCAGTAAAATAACATAAGCATATAATTAAGTACTCTATGAAGATATCAAAAACAATCTGGTCTTGTTTCTATTATAAACACATAGATATAGAATTTGAAATTATACAATTAATGACTGTTTCATCTTCAAAACTTCAAATTAAAGTATTAAAATAAATATTTTAATATTTTTTTTATAATCATCGTATGGGTTGAATCATTCTCGATATTTTTATACACGTCATTCTATAACATACGAATAGCTGCGAAAAATGATTTGTTCTTTTTTAGGCCCCTTTAAGGCTTAATAAGGCTTAATTTTTATTCATAGATAGACAACTTTGCTCAAGATAATATAAAAAGTTTTGGCTTTATTCCTGTGAGAGAAACCAACAAAAGTTTTAGAATTTAGTTGACTGAAACAGTGTCTGCTTACTTATTTCGTAAGACATTCATTTTATTTTGTGTGCAGAGTCGCAGGTGTATGGTGTTGTTCTGTGTGGGTGGATTTAATTGATAAACTAATCGAATCTCTTAATCCTATGCTATTAAGAAGTAAACTTGTATGAGAACCTTTATCTATACTAATATTATAAAGCTTTAGCTTTATAGATAGAGATAGAGTTTGTTTGTTTGTTTGAACGCGTTAATCTCAGGAACTATGGGTCCGATTTGAAAAATTATTTCGGTGTTAGATAGCCCATTTATCGAGGTAGGCTATAGGCTATAATCATTACGCTAAGACCAACAGGAGCAGAGCCACGGGGGTGAAACCGCGAAGCGCAGCTAGGGTCGGATAATAGAATAAGTCATAATTCCTCATAGGTACCTATAGAAGCAATGTAAGCATCATTAAATTGATTAACAGTATATAGCCATATGTGTGAAAAAGTGAGCATTAACGGGATCTATTAGGTTTTCTTTTAGTTTTTCCAGTTTTCACTAAGAACCGAAGCTTTGTACGGTACACTTGAACGACACAGGTCGAGTGGTCGACCCAGATGTTGATGTGCCGTCATAGCACAATTTTTTGACGAATTGCGATTTCTAAATTAATTACGTATTAGGTGTATTTTGGTAACATAAAATCATTTTTTTTAATTGATAAAATGATAGGTAATTACTTTTGTGATATTATATCTAACGCTCGTGGCTTCGGCCGCGTCTTATTAACAACAAATATTGTTCTAGAATCTTCCCGTTGAACTCTATCTATTAAAAAAAACGCATAGCAATCCGTTGCGTAGTTTTAAAGATTTAAGCATACAACAGTCGGCCGTAAGCAACTATGTTTTATACATATTGTGATTTTTTATCTCATTTCCACTATAATTTGAAGGTGTTAACTATTAAGGTCCTATTCAATTCTCTCTGGCTTAAAAGTTTTACCAATAAAACAAAATATTTCTTAATATCGTGAGGTTCATGTCTCTAAATTATTTGTACTAAATAAAGAAATGTTCTTCTTTTCTAGTTGTTTCGAAATGGCGACGCCTCCCGGAAAGTTTTTAACTTGTCACCCACAAAGTAGCTTTTTACTTTTTCTGAACTATATTTACATTAAATATTATTATAATTTATAAGTATTAATACAGGCGTAAACCATGCATACATTAAAAAAAAAATAACACAAAACATTATTGGATCTTTTCTCGATTGCTTACTGATTAGCAGAGCTGTGTTAGTTTATTTTAAACAACGTTTAACTCGCTACGAGAGGCTTTCTCGTAGCTATTTACATTTTATAGGTCGTGTCTTCATACTATTAAAAAGGTTAGTTATCGTGTCGATTGCTACCTTTGTAACTGTTTCACAGGTCACTCGTTTTCCGATCTAAATATCAACAACGCAGATCGATGATCACTCTCATCTGCAGTATTTAGTCGAATAAAGTCACAGATAAGAATGGAAATTTCCGAAGTTCGGTATTAATCACGCGGGCTGGAATTTATTCAAGACGACGCTTTCGATGGAAGTTAAAACTCTCGACCATGATCACGTAGAAACTTCGGAACGATAGAAGTTTGTAGGTGAAAAAGCAGTAAAAGGAGACTAATTTAAAATCATTCAAGGGTGTCGGATAAAGGTTATCAGTTTGGAGATCACGATAGGGCGCGTTTAGTAAGGCGCTCTGTCTTGGCCGGCGCCCAGAGCGAGTTGGCAGGGAATCGCCCCAGCCGACATGTAAGATAGCGTATCCGTTTGGCCAAAATTTTATCTGATAAAAACTAAGAGAATTGAAATGTCCGGTCGCTATTTAGGATTTAAAAATGCTGTTTCAATAAAGTTTTCTTTTGTATAATTTGCGATATAGTTTTAATAACAAATCTGCGGCAAAATTAATATTTTGTTATCTTTTTGTAACCCCCAATATAATAATGTCTCTTAAATGCCCTTCGATATTGTTTTTTTGTAGTAATATCTATTAGTCTACCAATAAATCAGTCAGAATCAACGTTCACTGAAGTTTCATGATCTTAAATTGAATATTGTAAACATTTCAACGCATGTGTATTTTTTGAAAGCGACAAAAATATCGAATGCAAACATGCTGGATACACGGTGTACATAACAAGGAACTATTGGACTGAAAATTCAATATTAAATGTGTCTCCGTTTGTGTCGGTCCGTGTGTCGTATCCGGCAGCAAGGCAGCGGTTAATATGATTTTAATGAAACTTGGCACCGCCGATGTCAACTACCTTGTAGCATTTAGCGTTTCTTTAAAATGCTCTTTGAATTTTTATTATCGTTAATGCGAGAACTAGGTCACAGTGTGCAAACGAAACATAAAATGCTCGACGTTTAGACTTTATGTTGTAGTGAATGATATTGCATAGAATTTATGGATATCCTTAAAAACGGTTCGTGTATTGGAGCTGTTTGGGGAATATTTCTGACAACTCCAGGATGGCGCTGGTAAAATTTCGGTACATTTTGGTTTTCCTGTATGAATGTTCTAAACGGAGGTTAATATATTGCATAGCAAATGAAATGAAAAAGCGTAGCTCAGAGCTACAGAAGGATCTCTATTTAAATAAAGATACTTATTGAGATTCTGTTTGTTTCCAGTAGTAAGTAGGATCCAAATATAATATATTCCTGTGACATATTGAAATTCTAAACATATTTTAATATAGAACGAGGACTCGAGTAATCTAGTCCTATGTAATATTTGACTTTGATATTAGATGTACTTTCATTGGAAATTAATGTGAAACATTGTTGCCGCAACAAAATCGTGCGGAACGGAACGGTGGTACGCGTCATCGCGGCGTCACGTCGCCGCGCCGTGCGATTGGCCGCGGATTGACCCCACTGTCCTCTACCACTTGGATTTGCCACGCAACCGCCGAGCAGGACACTCCCTCGCTAAACTCAATTCTACCAAACGCATTCTGTAATTTTGATAATTAAATTAATACGCGCAAATTTATTGTCTTCTTCTTTCGTCGTCAACATTTCTGGTCCTTCGAGCCGGATCCTGGATCGAGACGCAATCGGCGAAGAAGTCGCAAAATTACAGTGCAGTTTGGTAAGACGGCCAGCTAATTTATCCAACCCTTCAAGCTTTATCTGATTGATACTGTGCTTTGTAAATTCCAGAGCTTTCGGTGTTGCTTGCCTCCTCACGTGCTTTTACGCAACCAAAGAATCTGCTTCACGTGGCACGTAAGTACTTGTAGCTTTTTACTTCAGTCATTATGTCGCTATCTGAACAAAAGGAGCTTAAGGAATTGAGGAAAAAAAGGGGTTTAATCAAATGTAGATTAACTAATTTTAAAAAATACGTTTCTTCGTTTGAAAATGTTGACCTTGACACGCATCAAAGGGCAGAACTAAAACTACGTATACCAGGTGCACAAAATTTAATGAACGATTTCAACCAAGTTCAAAGTAAAATTGAAGATCTTGTCCCGGAGTCAGAAACGGATAAACTCATAGAATCACGCGTCGAGTTTGAGAGGGAATATTATGTTGTCCTGGCGATGCTGGACTGCATGGTAAACCCAGATAGTTCCGAGGATAGATCTGTTAATAAATCCATTGACTGTTCCTTAGCGCACGACCATACGACCTGTAACAATTTTAGTAACGATTCAGTAAAATTACCGACTATTTCTGTACCTAGCTTTGACGGTTCACATGAACACTGGGTAGAATTTCGCGACACGTTTTCGTCTTTAATTCATGATTCGAAATCAATACCACCAATTCAAAAATTTCATTATTTAAAGGCGAGTTTAAAAGGCGATGCTAAAATCGTAATAGAAAACGTTGAATTTTCATCCAATAATTATCTGGTTGCATGGGATCTTTTATTAAACCGCTTTAATAACACGCGATTGATAGTGCAAAGTCATATTAAAGCAATATTTTCCCTTCAAAACGTTTCCAGAGAATCGGCTTGTCAATTGCACAATTTAATCGACACAGTTTTGAAAAATTTACGTATTCTTAAAATCTTAGGAGAACCCACTGAATACTGGGACACATTAATTATTTATATCGTGGTATCAAAGTTAGATCCCACCACTGAACGCGAGTGGGAACAATTTAAGAACACTTTTTATAAAATACATAAGGACAAAATTATTAAGCTACATGATTTATTGGAATTTATAAAAGAAAAAGCCGATTTATTAACTACACTATCCGTAAATCACAGTAAACCTAGTATTTCGAATAATTCAAATAAATTTTCTACTTACCAAAATAAAAATTCATCATCCAAAATTCATTGCAACATAGTTTCGGATAACAAACACTCATTTAATTCTAAATCGCAATCCAATAAGTCGCGCAGCCATTCCAAGTCATGTTTGCTATGTAACGAAAAGCATCAGCTATATTCATGCCAGAAGTTTCTCGACTTATCCCCGCAACATAGGTTTAATTTCATAAAGGATAAAAACTTATGCATTAATTGTATGCGTCCAGGTCATTCGGTTGGTACTTGTCTTTTTGGTCCGTGTCGAAAGTGTGAACAAAAGCACAATAGTTTACTTTGTGATGCAATTAAATTATCACCAATTAAACAAAATACAGTGACGTTAACTACGTACGAGCACCCCTCGCTTACTAATACGCATCCCGTTTCAGTGGTTTCAGTAGATAATGCACACATGCAACTTCAATGTATTAATCACGCACAAACCGTTATGCATACAAAGGATGACAATTCTTCGCAACAGATTGTCATATTGTCTACGGCGATAGTTGAAGTATATAATGAATCGGGTGAGTATTATTGCGCACGCGCAATTCTCGATAGCGGAAGCGAGCGATCTTTTATCACGCAATCGTTAGCAAATAAATTAAATATACGAATATTACAGTCCACTCAACATATTCACGGTGTAGGTAATTCTATTACGCAATGTTCGCAGTCTAGTAACATTGAAATTAAATCGCGCGACGGGAGCTTCACTGCCCGTTTTCAATGTTTGATTTTGCCCCAAATTACATCAAAATTGCCTACAACCACGGTTAATTTAAATCAATTTAATATTCCTCACAATTTATTGTTAGCTGATCCCAATTTTTACGAAAGTCAACCTATTGATTTACTGATCGGTGCTGATTTATTTTGGGAATTAATAACCGAAGGAAAAATGCGCCTTAAAAGCGGTCCTTTCCTTCAAAACACCAAATTAGGTTGGATAGTGTCAGGTGCAATTAAATCTTTTCCGTATACTAATAATAAAAAATTATCACATATTAATTGTAATTATTCGACATTATCCACGGAAGATGATTCACTCGATAAGTTAGTTAGGAATTTCTGGGAATTAGAAGAATTATCCGCGCCTAGCAATAAATTACAGCAATTATCGAGCGAAGATATTGCTTGTGAGGAACATTTTATTCGCACAACACGTCGACTTTCCGATGGTCGTTTCTGTGTTTCAATTCCGTTGAAACAATCACCTGAGTTATTAGGTAATACACGCGCACAAGCTGAACGTCGTTTTTACGCGTTAGAGAAACGTCTTCAGCAAAATACTAATTATAAAAAGATGTATTCTGATTTTATACAGGAGTATATTAATTTAGGTCATATGAGTCTCGTCAATACGTATGGGAATCCGCACTATTTCCTACCGCATCATGGTGTGTTTAGGGAGCACGCCACCACAACTAAATTACGCGTAGTTTTTGATGCGAGTATGAAGTCTAGTTCCGGCGTATCATTAAACGACATACAAATGATTGGACCTGCTATTCAAGGTGACTTAATTTCTATTTTATTACGTTTTCGCGAGAATAGGTATGTTGCATGCGCTGACATTGAAAAATTTTACAGGCAATTGAATATTGCTGAAGATCAGCGTGACCTGCAGCTGATCTTGTGGCGGGATGATCCCTCAGAGCCGCTGAGGGTGTACCGACTCAACACCGTGACGTACGGAACGGCATCCGCACCGTATCTAAGTTGTAGATGTTTAAAGGAATTAGCCAAACACTCGAATATTCCGTATGTAGCCGATACTATTAATAATTGTTTTTATGTTGACGATCTCATAGTTTCATCGAATTCTATATCCGAATTAGAAAATATTTGTAAAGAAACTAATAGTCTTTTAGATTCAGCATGTATTAAATTACGAAAATGGATTTTTAGTCATAATTTAAATTTAATTACGCCTAGCGTTAATGAATCGCAAACGCACGATCTATGTTTACTTAATAAAACTTGTAACAATAAAACTTTAGGTATCGGATGGAATAGTCTCGATGATTACATTTATTATTTCACGCAAATTATACAAAAGAGTGAAATAGTGACAAAACGTATTATTTTATCATGTGCTTCACAAATATACGATCCGCTAGGATTATTAAGTCCGTTTATTACTATCGCAAAGCATTTATTACAAAGATGTTGGTTGTTAAAATTGACGTGGGATGAATCGGTTCCTAACGAAATTTCGCAAATATGGGATAAATTTATAAATGGATTATCTTTTCTTAGTAGTTTACGAATACCGCGTCACGTTATGTGCATTGATCCAGTGCGAACCGAACTACATATATTTACCGATGCTTCACAGGTCGCGTACGGAGCTTGCGCATACGCTCGTACGATCAATGCAACAGCTGATGTCACAGTGCGCTTGATATGTTCGAAGGGTAAGATCGCGCCGACTAAACCTACAACTATACCTAGATTAGAGTTGTGTGGTGCGTTGTTAGGTGCACGATTATATTATAAGCTTATTGGATCACTGCGTTCAAACTTTGATAAAATTGTATTTTGGACAGATTCAACTATCGTTTTAGGTTGGTTAGGTATGCCTATTAATTTATTAAAACCTTATGTTCAAAATAGGACGGCAGAGATTCACGAGCTGACCAAGGAACATCCATGGCGTCACGTCGCAGGCAAGGATAATCCAGCCGATTTAGTCTCACGCGGGCAAAGTCTAGAAGCGCTTAGCTCCTCATCTTTATGGTGGGAGGGTCCGTTATTTTTACATAATGTACATTTTGAATTGCCCGACTTAAAACATTCCAAATTAATTAATTCAGATTTACCGGAAATTAAATCTACGAATATTTGTTGTCACATAAGTAATAATTTAAACGATAATTTAATTATTTTTTCTCGATTTTCACAATATAATAGACTTAAACGCGCAGCTGCTTATGTATTACGTTTTATTAATAACGCGCGAAATAAAACT
>CAJQZM010010932.1:0-26624 GCA_907164665.1 Colias nastes | reverse complement strand
ATTTAATAAAACATATGTGACAGAACTTATGACCAGACTAGGTATATTGTATTTAAAATAAAAACACATATTTTTCCATATTTTAAACATGGCGCCGCTGGGTCGCTACGTTACTACGATACAGGACGAATCCGAGATTTATTACAATACGATTTTTAGCTAAAAGCATGGGCGGAACGAGATTCTATTTAATAAGAGCATCGCATGCACTCGGAGGTTTATAGCGGCTATAAAGTTAATGAATAGTATGTTTCTTTTATCTGTAATGTTGACCGGGGGTAAGGAACGCTTAGTTTATCGGTAAATCCCGTCGCCTGCACTTGTAAAAAAATAGGAGTATCTTGTCGGTATGTAGAATACAATCATTTTGTGGCAAAAATTAGAACATTATTGCACTGGATATTATGAAAATATTGTTTTCATTCATGTATGCAAGTATAACTTGATAAAAACTTTATTCACGTAGATACCTTGCATTGATCAACATCCATCATTAGGTAAGGTTTTTGTTTTTTCCATGCTTTATTTTCACTTTTATAGTTGTGTTGATTGAGTCATTAAAATAATATATTACAGTTTTTCTTCAGAATTCCATATTCTTTTGTTTTCTTTTATTTTCATACAGTCTCCTCACAAGTGTAATAGCAAAGACCCCCGTTTATTATTAATGGTGTGCACATAGATCGGTAACCTATCTCCACGGATGACTTAACAAATTACACAGGGCATCAGCAAGTTTTTTGTCTCACGTCCCCTCGAGACGTCTCTGTAATCCATTAAGTTGTCAAACGATTGATATAACTAGATCTGTATTGAGTTTCATCTTGGGTGCATTTTTAGGCAGGTTATGTCTCCCAAGATTTTTGGATTGTGAAATATTAATATTTCACGATGCCATTCATATTAGAATGTAGAATAGGAGCGGAGTATGCAAATTCTAGAATGGTCAAATAGTGAAAAAGTTATTTTCACCTAAGTATACTAATTATCGGCTTCTGATTGAGTAACGCAATAATCGAAGGTTACGACTTAGTTTTTTGTCAGTTTGATTTTAATATTCAAGTCATTGGAATACTATAATATTACCTATACTCATTACACATTGTGGTTCATTTATCGAACAGCTCATTACAATATACCAAATAACAAACAGAGTTTCTAATTTGGCCATTGATTAAATAAAGGTACACACAACATTCAGTAAAGATATTCATTATCTACAATAATTACAGTATTTTCACCCCTTTTTCATTTTAACCACGACCATCCCACATTATATACAACAATATAATGTTTGAAACATGGCAGTAAACGGTTCATTTTCAGACCGATGCGGAACAAAATTGCTTGCAAATTGATACGTCGAACCGAGGAAACAATTAGAAGACAAGGGATACAATAATGATGTAGCCCCCGCTAGGGCCGACGTTTGCTCTCCTTTGTCAGTCTCAGAAAACCTATTAAATTTTTCTACATCAAGTGCATTTTGCGGGAGCAGTGATCCACGAATGGTAATTGGTAACTGTAGAAAGTTGGGTTTTTACTGACATTTTATTTGCCAGTAAAATTTTCTTCAGTTGCCAGTTCCATTCTTTTATTCTATAACGTATTATTGTAAATTTGCAAAACTTTAAAATATTATAGTATGTTATGACAAATGTAGCGATTGAACGTTAGGAAGGTTGAGAAATTTGAAATCGTAGCTTATAGTGTGAAAGAGATAAACTATGAAGAACACTAAATCGATGATAACTATAATAACTTCTTTAAACTACTATCTCAAAGATTTGTTACATAGGACGCGTTTTCAGCTGGCACTGTTCAAAAATTTTTTGTCATCCGAAAAAAATGTGGTTCAAAAATTGTTGTCCATATTTAAACGAGTCATCAATCAGGCTATTATAAAAATATATCAAAAAATACTATTTTGAGTAATATGTCCGACTTTAATGGATTAAGCCCTGCTACAAAATTGATATGACAAATAAATCAGGGAATATTTATCGCTAGCGAAATTTCGTGCCATCAGGACGTGAATGGTCCTTCGCTTTTTGTAATGTGGAAAGTGAATGAAAAATGAAAATATCACAAACACTACCCCCTCCCCACGCATTGTCGCACTTCCCACCCGTGGTGCGGAAAAATGACAATCGGCAAAGAATAACGTTTATAATTTTTTTTTAGAGTTGTTATCCCATGTTTTATTCTGTAGGTAGGTATTAGGCAGGTAAATAAATCAAATAATGCTTGTTAAAATGTAGAGCGTGGACGTCAATCAATTTTTGTTCAGTAGTACCTAATATTTATAAAGGTTTTTTTTATATATGAAAAACAGTTAAGAAATAACTGAAGAAACACGTGTAGTGTTTATAATTCAAAACGATGGCTATTTTTATTATCTCATAGCTACGTTCAAATAAAAGTAGTAAAAATCACATTTCAGCTCGTATAAACAAATATAGACCGAAATAATGGTAACTTACTCTTTGACAACACGCGCCGGAAATGACGGAGATTTTTCAAAAGTTCCCAGTTTCCTGTTTACTGATTGTATGCGTCCAAGTGTGAGAACGGTTTTTTGTGCCCCCGTGATACAAGTAAATACTAATATATGCAAACTCATATAGAGAGTATTTACCCAAATGTTATTGCATAATTTAGAACCTTCCGTATATTTTCAATGTAACTCAATACTATGTAGGTCAGAAGTAAGAAAAATTCAATACGTCTACGTATACGTAGGTGGGTAATTAAGGTTCTTTTTTGGTCTACACAAATAAGGTATTTCATGTATTTTTACAAATCAATCCTTTATGACAAAAAATATCATTGTATTATTATTTTAAATATAACAATATTAATAAAAAATAGAAAATGAAAGCTTTTAAAATCAGTAACTTTATGAACTTTGTTTCACATTTAGGACACAACTCATAACACTATACGGACGAAGTCGCGGTCATCTTATATAGAAAATGAGTTGAACGACATACGAATTTACCGGCCAAGTTGTCCGGAAGAATTGTTTCCTCGGAAGGGGTAAAAATTATCAATATCCGATCACCGCAAACAAGCGTACAAGATTTATGAGTTCACTACGAAATTGTTTTCCTATATATTTCACTATTCGTAATTCGATGAACATTCGTGAAAATCTCTTTTTATAATTGTTTCAGATTTATTGGACTCGTGTGATTAATTTGTATTTTAAATACACTTTCGTTATTGAATATTTGTTTAACAGCTCTTAAATATATGATCGCTAATTGAATGGAGTCTGAGCTATTCAATTATATATCTACGTTAAAATACGTAATTTTATAAACGTAGCCATACAAAGTAACAATAATAAAATTTATTTACTACAGATTTCTTATCATTTGTATAATAACGATATAAAATATGTATATTATAATTTAAGCTATATATATGTAGGTATAGTATATATACAATACAATTCTTATTCTGGCAATTTTATTTATTTTGCACCACCATGTTATTGACTCATTTATTTTCCTCGTTTTTTCTGGGTTGCCTGGTAGAGATCGCTGCCAGCGATAAGGCCGCCTACTGTACATTGTTATATTATATTGTTAAGTTTGTAAAATGTATTCTATAAGGTATACAATAAAGTATTTTTCATTCATTCATTCATAAAACTTAAGTGAATAAATTGGAGTTATTTGAATGAAATTATATTTTTTTTTATTTCCGTTGTTATAACTCGTAACGTTTTGAATTGAAATGAAAGTTCTCTTAAAGCCTGCATCAAATATTTGAGATTTTTTGATATACAAAGTACTGTACAAAGGCTTAACTTTACTACGATTAAAATATTTAAACGACAGTAAAGTTTACAGCGACAATAACAGACCTCACAGTAAAAGTTGAACAAACAGTTTTATAACTCTATAAAAATAACATTACAAGTCCAATAAAAATGAGTTTTAAATTTTTACAATATGGCTGTGTGGCTTTAATAGTCTTCTTGAATGGAACTCGAAGTTTATAGCTTGGTATAACATTATTATGTGCTTAACAATAGAATAGGTATATATGTATATGTATATACAAATGAGATATAGATAAGCTTTATTGTATCTGCCTTTTCACACTATATTTTTTTACTCAATTAATCGAATAATTCTACTTCACATAAATCGAAAACGATAATTAAAACGAAAATATATTTATTTACCTGGCACTTTGAATTGAGCACATTTTAATTTCACAAAAAATCACCATATGGATAAGATGTTGAGTAGTAGTTAGTAGCCTACATATTAATATAAGTTTCATACATAATATATTCAATGCACATAAAACACGGAATAACATAACAATTTCAAAAGCAAGTCGCAATAAATATATTTCAGCGGAAATGGAAACAGTATCCCGATGAAAACGCATCCGTTCCACATTTTAAAATAAATCTTGTCTGAGGCTCATATTCATAAAACACAGCTAACAACTGGAAAAATGTAAAAATACCATTTTTCTTACTTGCTAAACACAATGGAAATATGTAATGGTTAAAGTTGTAATATGCAAGTTCGTGAATGTATGCTAGCGCTTTGGCTACGATATTTCTCGCGTATGGTTGAGTTATGTTCTGTTTTTTGTAAGCATCCTAAGTTAGGTTTGCAAATTTGTGAAATATTACAATTGTATTTGTAGCTACTTATATAATAAAATTGGTCATTTATACAAATCGTATTATATTAACGCTTAGCTTCGTAAAAAATCACATTTGTCAGTTCTTTATTTTTTCAATAAAAAAAATAAACAAAAATTGTGCTAATATACAACACAACTTTCTTGAAGTCTATACAAAAAAAAATCTTTAAAATTTATGCCCCCTCCCAAAAAACGTACCTAAAAATTTCCAAATGCCAAGAAAAATAAAGCAAAAAAATCATCTGACGGTCCGTTAAATACTCCGTAACCACGCATTTACAGAGTCGAGCGGTGTCCCTTGCGGCATCCATCACTTGCTAATAGAGTAATGGCCGATGTGGCAGCCCCTGATTGATCGCAGCTAAATATGATGTATCGGTGCCTGCACGCTTAACTTTCACTTGTTTTGACTACCGTACAAATTAATATTATAAATCCGAAATTAAGGAAAAGAACTTTTTTGGGCTAAAGTAGCAACAGCATCCCTAATTGAAGGCATGGGTTAGATAGACACAAACATTTTAAATTAAGAATAATCTAGAAATGTTTACACTAACTACTCAAAAAACTAAACTTTTGCAACAAAAAGCATATATTTTATCGCATTACTTTACTAGAACAAACATCTAAACGCGTTGCTTGACTACACTGCTAATACTTCATACGAGAAAAATGCATTGAAAATGTTTAACAGACAATAAAAAGCAATACAACAATCCACGTAAGTTGATAAAACTATTCACACGTCTACAATAGTTTGTACTACAAATATTTCAAAACGATTGCATAACAAAATCAAAGAGGGTTTGTTTAAACTCTCTACAAAGTTACATCGTTAAGGTATTCCCTTAAGCAGCAAATATTTGATCGAAGCCGTGCATCCTCACAAAGGTGTTAAGATTGGCTCAATTTGCTGTAAGCACGGAGCGGATTGTAACTGTTTTATCTATGGAAAAATCTTTGTACGATGTTATTGTATTGATTGTCTCTTGTTTGTGTTGTATTGTATGGATGAAGAAATGACGATCAATGAATTTGGCTGGAAGTAAAGATAAAAATGTCTTTGCTAACGCGATAGTTGGTACGACTAAAATAAATAGGTTTTTTGACAGTTTTGCTCTTTTTTGTAATGCTGTTCTGTTCTTTACCACCAAAATGTATGTTTCCTCATGTTCTTTTTCAATAATAAAAAATGGCTGATACGACAAAAATTTGACATGATTACACATACGCCTTTGTAAATTCCTCGTCGCTCGTTCAAAGCAAAAATTTAAGCCTCGTGCATGATGAGTTTTTCGCGTAATTTAGAAAATTATCGTGTCCTTGTTATGAATCCCGTTAAAAAGGAACTTCGCTCTTGATGGAAATATTAAAAAACTTCTAGAAAAAAGAGCACTAGTGAAACTAGCTGGAAGAGAACGATGGCTCTGCTTATTTATTTTATAAAATATAAGGATTTCAAGTCGTAATTAAAGTCTATTCGATAAAATAAATATTATATTACTTAATAAGTGTGTACTAAGGTGAAAAATGAGATTATATAGTTAATAAAATAATGTAGAGCATGTAAAGACGTAATACTTTTCATATTATTTATTTTTATATAAACATAATATGACTTTAAATTAATCAATGATTCTTCTTTTAAATATTATCTAGACCTTTGTCAAAACAGTTATTATTATAAGACCCCAATTTAATCTTAAAGGACTGATACAGTTCCACCACTGGTCGAGATAAACAAAAGGATAAAGCATACCCATCCCGTATTATATTCAATACAATTACGTCTTAACTAAATTGCAGGCTTAATCCAATAATATTGTAGACAGTGCATTCAAGATAAACATCAGACGGGTGTCCCTAATATATGTGGCACCAGATAACTGTCGCTAATTGAAACTGGGCAGATACGAGTTATGGGTTTTGGATTAATATTATGTACAAAATAATTAATTATTAAATATAGGATAGTATAATCATATGTTCGAAATATATAGGGTGATTTTATTATATAAGTTTTTTTTGTTAAGGTACAGCATGAAAAGGTAAAAAGTAATAGTACCTACCTGGCTACCTAGTATAGTCAAATGTTTAGAAGGTTTAGTATGTATACTCGATACATATTGGTATAATCTTGTACTTTAAATTTTCCTTATAAATTAAATTAACATTACTTATGAAAAGTCATTTTAGCTATCTTAGCTAACTTATCAGAATTATTTATACATTCCATAAATACCAGAATAATTAAAACAATGTATTAAATGTAACAACAATAAACAATTTACCACACTGCCCAAAGCATCTACGGTAGGTATTGTACAGATTACCCGAATAACATTGCCCATAACATGGTTATGGTTTACGAGCATTGTAGCATTTATACCACAGATGTGTACGCAAGATAGTCGAGTTGACCGTCTGAGTGTCTCAGAATTGGTACGAGCTTACACGAATTTCACATAACCAAAGATAATAATACTTATAGTAAATAAACCATTATTTTATTGATGTTATTGTTTTATTAATATCATAATCATACATTTTCTAAGATTTTAGGAAAGGTGGAAATATTATCTGAACTTCATGTACCTAAATTCGTTTAAAAAATATGATATGAAATAAACTAATCAATATAATATGGAATTCGATGGTTTAAAGCATAATATTAAAAAAAAAATCACGTCCATAACATAAAACAAACATAACCAAAATGTTATCAATCGTGAAATCATAATTATTAGTCTGTAGAACTATAAGAAACGCGTTAAAACTTATAGATGTGCAAACTAAAGAAAGTAATTTCTCTTCCCAAATAATAACCAACACTTTAATAACAATCGAATAACAAACGTAATTAATAAACAAACCGTCAAAACCGCTGTAAACTAGTTAGGAACAAAAACAGTTACCACGTAGGGTCAGCGTGACCGACAATTAGTGGCCCAACTAATTACTCGTAAGTTTCCCTTGAGTTTCCCTCCAAAACGTGTGTTCCTTCGAGAACCTTCCAGAAGTTTCGATTAAATTGTATTGTTCCTATTATTTAATATGGTAATTGTATCACGATGAATGACGTGGAAATAGTTTTGTTTATGACGAATCTGTAAAGTAGAAAATTATGTTGAAATAGCAAAGTTATAACATGTAATAAAAACTGAAATAATTTACTGAATATTAAATAAATTCTTTAAAATAAATAGGAAATTGTAAACTATACAAAAAGTAAATAACATCGTTATTAAAACATTTTTACAAACTTACACTGAAACGTATTATCAGCATAACGTAATAGTTAAGTTATTACCCACAATATTCTGTAAGCTATTACGAAACAATTATTTCCAATTCCTGTGTTATTATTCGAATATAAATGACATACCATTCCCATCACCAACTCAGCAATTTTATTTAAAAAAATACACTTGTATTACGCGCGGCGCGCCCGTTTCATAATGCCACAGATTAAATAATGACACTTTTTATTATTTTTTTTTAATTCTAATAGTATGTAAAGGAAATGGCAATTTTTTAATCATTATTTATTATTTATTCTTTTGAAGAATAATATTTAATTTTTAATTTACAAAAATAGAGTCTTATAAAAAAAACATTTCGGTTTAAGCGTCGAAATTATGCCTGTAGATAATGAAATTAAATGTCGTTAACTGTTCAAAATAAACAGGAATACCAGACATAACAAGTAACACATTATTAGCGTAGTTCGTATGTTTGTTAGTGAAAGAACACGGTAACGGCGCCAAACGGCCTGGCTCTGCAATTAATAGCTACACTGAGTTGGAAAGCATTGGATAAGCGCTTTCTGAACGTAATTTATCATAGAGATATATTATCTATGCTCTGCTATATTTTATCTGTACGTTAAAGACTGGACTGGCTGAAGATTGTTTGAAATTGGAATTTTAGAATGTGAAAAAAAAAGTTTTGATTCGGTTTATTAAAATTTATTTTTTTGTGTTTTGAATTAATTTTGAAAAAAAATAAATCAAATGCAGTATATATATATATATATATATATATTTGAGGTATTACTACTAGTAGTGAGGTAGTAATACTAGATATTCTATTTTGACTACATTATTGTTGGTAAGTAGGTATTAATACCTAATTACTACCTAATTACTGCTATATGCTACTAAAATACCTTCTATGTAGATTAAATAAATGAAATTATTGGTTTGATAATATTAATCCCGTAACTCAAACGAGTGAACCGTGTAGGAATTTACGATATTTTATTATTATTAATCACTTAATCGCCCGTATTTCGAACGCTACGAACTTTAGAAATAATGTAGTTTTGGAATGGTGTAACTATTACCTACTCGTTACCTATATTAAAATTTACGATTTTGTATGAAGAATACGTAGATACAATAACATAAAAACTCAAAGTTTGTCCTTCACCTTAGTATGTCTTTCTATTTAACACGCTTTCGCAACTAAATTGAGAAACCTATTTTCATGAAATTTTACATGTAGAAATGCTAAAACCCCGATCGTTGATTTAGAAATCCTGGCTATAAAGCAAACTCTATGGTTTTAAACATTTCCAAAGACAATACGGAAGCACGCCTATATTTTTAATATAAATTCCCTTTATATACTAATTTGCTACAACAAAATCGTATCCACAGATATCCGTCCATGGCAAGCACGCTGTCGGAAGCAAACGAACATTCAGTCAGGCATATTTATTGTTATGTATCGGAAACGCGTTGTGGTGCGTGGCTACATACTGCCACGTGAATTCAAAGATTTAGGTACAAGATTGTACCTAGACATTATCTAAGGAACTGTTGTGATATTGTTGGATGGAGAATAGACTATAGACTTGGAATTGTAACTAAGGTATGATAACTTGCAACTTATTGATATATTCCAATGTAGATACAAGTTACAAGTATATATCTTACAAAAAATACTATAATCAGTAACATTCGTTAATTTCAACTATTACATTATTATCTAAGTTACATTTTACATTTGTCTTCTTCATGAATATTACAAAATGAAATCGTTTGCAGTATTGATGAAATCTTGTTATAATCTCTCTATTAACACATTTAGCTACACATAATTAAGATTATACATAAACGTAGCAGCCAAAACACTAGCTCACTGATACCATTAAATATTTTCCCAAAATAGCAAAGGTTCACAAAGGCCTCCCATATAGGGACAATTCACGCGTCGAACAAGACGTGTTCTATAGCGTCCCTTTATCAATCACCAGTCCTGATAAGACAGTCAATAGACTGCTTTTTGTCCCTTCGCTTCCAACCTTTGGTTCTTTGTGTCCTTGCCTTTATATGTTACCCTATAACGTGAATCTGAATATTAATGTCGTGCAAAGTTTTCACATAGTCCTCTTGTAACAGGGTCATTCTTAGTAAATGACATAGTTCCTTGATTGGTTTGGCCTTTATTTAAATAGAACCAGTATTGATAGATCTCTTTGGAAAGTTATAGAGTATTAAGCCTTTATGTGGACACTGCTACTCATGCTTGGTAAAATTTATGATAGAAAGTTACCTAATTGTTTTTTAATTAGCATATAAAAGAGTATCATTACATACGGAATCGGCTATTGAAAAAGTTCGTCTATACTGCCAATGTTGGAATTAGTTACCGCTCCGTTATTATAACTCATAATAAATATATTTATAACAATTGTACAATACAAGAATAAACTCCAATTCTCCACAAAAGTTTTATAACAATCTATTATCTTTATATTGGTCGGAAAGTTGTATTAATCGAAACGTTGCTTCAGGCGACCTTCACAAATTGGAATAATTTTCATTTCAATAAATTCATCGCGTTTGATGAAAATTCAATTGAATTTTTACAAAGATAAAAAATAGTCTTTCAAAAAGTATTTAATTAAACTGGCTATTTTTACATGGAAATGTCAGCGAACCTCCATTTTCTAATTATAGATAAAACTCTTTTTACCTAAGATTATTCACAGTTTTTTTTACTTCCATGGTAATTCAATATGAACTGAGCTCTCCAGTAGGTATGTCGTATCAAATTAAAAATATATTTAGGTACATCTTTTGTTATTTTGAACTGAAAACCTTCTTAGCCGCGTTGAATATATCGGAAAATCTTATTGGTTCACATCACCGACATCAGCATGTAGATATGTAATTTAAAATTTTAATAAGTTTACTAAAACTCTAAGTGATAATTATTAACTTCTATCAACAGCCCTATCTTTTAACAACATAATTTTGGCAGTTTAAACATAGTTACTAAATAGTTACTACGTTAGTATACCTCACTTTGTTATTCCTCAATGAAGGTGGTATTCTAACATACAATACATACGATTCGTCGCTTTCAATGGTCCTTATAAATCGCTGTTATAGCAGCTTGTTAATAATAATCGGAAAATAGTTACGACGTTAGTATACCTTACTTTGTTTTTCCTTGCTATTTATTCCTCAATGAAGGTGGTGTTCCAACATACAATACATACGATTCTTCTCTTTCAATTGTCCTAATAAATCGCTGTTATAGCTTGTTAATAATCGGAAAACAATAGTGGTGAGCGGAAGAGGTGTGGTCACACGAGGCGTGTATTTATGGGTCTGCGAGAAACCACGGCATACGGAGACGATTTATGTCACTAGCAGAGATTCCCTGAATCCTGTGGATAATGTTATGTGTATGTGGTGTAACTGCTTCAAGTTTCATGTTACAAGAAATTATTTTAATCTAAATTCTAGAAGAATAAGACAAGTTTCGAGTTATTTTTAATTAGGTAACAATATTTTATTAGAGGTGTTTATTTGAACTATCTTATCTCAGTAACTGCTCGAAGAAGGTTGTATACAATTACGACCAAAAAAGATGAGATATTTTCAAAATGGGCAAAAATATTTCTTTTAAGAGCAGACGAAGTTGCGTGGGTCATCTAGTTATCAAATTCATGTAAAATCAAATACAAATATCACAGCATATTTGCAAAATAACGGCTTATTTTTTTAGATTGACGCTGTCGGAAATAGGATACGGTTTTCAGATTGCGCGTTTCATTTCTGACAACTGATATCTATACATTTCTTATAATTTCCGTGCCATTTGTGAAAAAGCTTTTAAGATGGAATACATTTTACTAATGTAGCTAATACGCAGTTTTTGTGTACAATTTTGTACATAAGTTCTGTACATAATATTGCTTTGAAGAATACTAAATACTTATTATGTACGTGTAAAATAAATTGTCTCCCACCTGTATATTACTTCCTACTACCTACTATGTAGAAAAAAACATGGCCTAATACCTTAAAATTTCACCACGTAACAGTATATACAAAAGGAAAATTTTGAATACAATGAAACATCACCCTTATTTTCAGTACATAGTACAACAAAAGCACATGCCTATACTTATAAAGAAAACATTTCAATCTTAAGGTTTGGAATGGAAATCATTACTTTGGCTGAATGCGGTTAAGCCAACAATAAGCATTGTGCTGTGGTCTGTCGGTGAAAATTCATTTTTCATTTTGTGACGATGTTTTTCTGCGAAAGTGCAAATGACGCTTGCTAAGATTTGCGACGGAATCAGGCCGCGAAGACAACCTCAATGGAACCTACGCAAACGAGCGCAAAAACTACATAATCAATAAAAGATAACGTTCTATATAAGTATAATCTGATTATTGAAATAAAGTGAAAGAACAATATTCCTGGAATCTCGATACAATTTTAATAAGTTTCACATAAAACAGAGGGAGCAGAATATTTTTCTGTACCTATTATCTAATGGCCGACTAAATACTGCATTCCAGCAAAATATATAGGTAGTATTTTATTTTTATCTTTGATGTTTATGATACTAGTTTCTCAATTAATTTCTTTGTATTTGCTTCGAAGTAGTTATTTGCCGATGTCCAGTAAATCACAGCGTCTGAAGGCCTCCCCTTGTCTACATCGAGTCGTAACTCAAATATAACGAGATAAGAACCAAACAATATATTATAATAAAGCTGATTGGATTTTGGCTTCGTGTCCTTTAATACTAATTGATACAAAATTCCCATAAATCTATTAGCAATCGAATCGATTTTACAATTTGGTGTAAATATCAAAAATTTTCAAAAGACAGCCAGCGTACTTAACATACCTTTTTCTTCCAACGACACCTGCACATTCACAAAGCAAAGAATTAGTGCATTCAAAGCGTTTATTTGAAATTCTGCGGGTCGTGCGCTCGTTTACCCGCCCCGTAGAGGATAAGACGAGAAATGTTAACATCGTTTGCTTGTAGATTAAGCTATTCACGTTGCGTCTTCATTGTCTAATTGTCGCATTGTTTGGAGGCTTCCAGCTGAGCTAATCCGCTACTTGGTTATAGTCGTAAATCTTTTGTTCGATTGGACGAATGTTTTGTTGTGGTGCGTTGAATAATATGAAAATTAAGCTTACATCTCGCTTACACGCCTCCTTTCATGTAGGGAGGATGATTCAGCTAATATCAGACTACATGTTGCTTGCGAGATTGTAGAATATTGTAATCATTTTTTTGTTTATTATCACAACAGAATCTATGGCAAAATAAATCAGGTCAATAAATTTTCTGATGGTATCATCGATGACTGAAGAATTTAATTGTTCATATTATAATATCACAATTAAATCTATTTTGAAATCAACGACGTCATAATAACCATGACGGAAGAAAATGTGGTCTATTTCAACCGAAATAGACCACATTTTCTTCCGTCTCTAAAGACAATCGGAATCTGAATTACTCAAATCGGCCTTTCTTCTCATACCGTTCCATTGTATTATTATAATATCCCCTTATATTTTTGTCATACTTTGTTCTATCATCAGAAAAAATACGTTTAGCAAATCTCATTCGAAGAGGAATAAGATATTTCTTTATTGTCTCTATTATAGCTGCCGTGGCTATAAAAATCCTTTCACATGGTTCGCTGGCAATCTGAACACCGATGACATGGCATTTCTCTGTTCAATGGAGTGTGAATTAGTGCTCCTAGTGTTCGCGTTTCATACTTTTAAACCCTTCAGTTTAACGTGCTATAGTTAGTTGACATTTTTATCTCTTTCAGGATATTCTTAAAACTATCAAAGTATCCATACAGCTAAAATAAAACAAAAACCTATTTATATAACAAAAGTAAGCTGACTTACGTAGTACATAAATAATATTATAGGTATAATTAAAGAAAGGCCTTAATATATATTTTTTCCTTTATTATACATATTCCAGTTCCTAGTATTTATTATACATATTATATTCACTAGATGAAAAAAATTCTAGAACTATGGGTACATAATAAACTGGTGCATAGTTTTAACTTATACGAATAACCTTTCCTTGTGAAAACAAAACCGTTTAACTAATTTAGTATTTATACACCAGCCTCGCCAAAACTGTGTCCACACACGTCTAACGAGCAAAAACCTTGCCACACTCAGCATCCCGAATTACCCCGATTTCTTGTAATTATTACCCGTTCTATGTCATCGTGACGTCATTAGCGGTAAGCAAAACTTCCAAAGGGTTGTGATAGCGTATTATCGTGGCTTAATTGCTTTTAATTATCCGTGCTATTGTGGTGTATTCATTATATTGCTATTATGCGTTTTGTTCCGAATTAATTATTAATAATTCATAAAATTTCGAGTTTAATGCGAGTTTAAGAGCTTTTATGTAGGTCGCCAGTAGAGTTACCTAGTAGACTGAAATCGTATTATATTTTAGTAGGCTGGTATTTAAAATCGGTTTGTTTAAGATTTTAGAATTCTTTACGAACTTATTGAAGAATCATAACAGACTTTAGATATATCAGATTTACAATTACTTCCGTGGAATAAAGCGAACTTTACAATTCTAATATTGTCCGCGTTAGAATTCCAACACAGTAAATATAAAACAAATCAAAAATGTTCATTACTTTGACTCAATATGAACAGACACACACAGAACATCCAAAAACCGCTACATTCAATCACGGCCAGACGACTTATCAGGCCGGCATCAAATCCCAATTACGTTCGTCGCTGATACATACATTTCACATCAGATTTACTTAACTAATTGACAGATAACCAATACTGCTTATGGTTTCCCGTTTTTGGGGATTACTTTTGTGAAACTGCGAAGAAATAATAAGGGGGATGGAGAAATAGCATTAGAAATAGGTTCTAAAAATATGTTTTTAATATGATGCCAAAATTGCGATTGTTTATAGAAAATAGCTGGAAACTTTTGGTGCTTTTCACAGTATATAACCACCAGCATGCATAAGTATTTACGAAGTTAGGAAACTCCTTATGAATATCATGCCAAGTATTTAAAAAGGGGCGAGATAAAGAGCGGATTTTCATTGAAGGAGGATTGAGGATTGAATATTGAACTGGAAAAAGGTAAGGGATATAATCCCACCTAGTACTTTGCTTGATACTTTCTCAAAAAAGGGCTATAGTCAATACTCAGATAACATATTATATTGCCTTTATTGTTAGGGTATTTCGCATTTGCGTCTTTTTGTTTGTAATTTTGTCACGAAGAAACTAAAATAGAACGTTACTTTAATTTTAGATTTTTTTTATCTTCATATTAAATATTTCATGTGTTCAATAACTAATGTATCGTGTTTATTTCATACAATAATAGAATGTTATGCGATACAACCGTTAAGAAAATCCGCAAATCACGTTGCAAAGGATTTCAAAAATATTGTTCTTAAAGCCTTGTTGTTAGGGAGTATTTACCAAGATTAAAATGCCACGTGGTTGGGATAAGTTATAGGGAATTTCTCTACAGAATTAAGAGGGTGCTAATGAAGAGGACCGAGAGCTCAAGCTTAAGCTCTTTTCGAGTGATATTTAGGTATAAAAAGTTGTGGTACATTACTAACCTTTTCATAGAGAATATTAGTACCTAGGCAAAAATTATTTCGTACATAATAATATGAATAAATGTAAAGTTAAAATTACGTTGTGTATGTAAGATATTAAATTATAACTCATAGTTCTTATAACGAAAAGTGCGTTAACAGGGCCTGAAAATTTGCAATAACTAAATCAATACCTAACTGAAGCATTTTATAAATACGGAACGGAAAAATATTTTATTTAATACCCGCTTGGTTCTTATACCAATTACTTAATCCCGTCTCCACATTATTACCGTGTTTGATTCAATACTGTCCGTAAAGTAAGAAATAAGAATATTAACGACTGCATTACTTCCAGGGGGTGCTCTGATTGGGGGCCATTTTATTGGCAATATTCCTTAATTTATTCTATTGAATATCTTTGGATTTTTGTTATGGGTAGTATAAGAGATTCTAATTTATGAAGAAGTTTTATTGTATAGTGTATATAGAAATTTTCATGTAGAAATGGGCTGTTGCTTTTATTTTGTTCTTTCTTCACGTGTACTTTCATTGAAGTACATCTGACTGTTTTTAAATAACATTTTTTATTGTTCCATATATTTTGACTAGTCCTTTTTAATGATTTGTTGCACAATAGGCAATAATCCTTCAATAATCATATTTAAAAATAGACAGAATAATAGATAGAATTTAATAAATATAATAAATACGTATTATGTTATCTTTATTCTATTATAAAAAATATAATTTAAATGCTATTGGATATTTCATACAAATAAGCTATATATATATATAATATTGCTACAGCTGCACGCAGAAAAAGTTCAAAGAAATTACATAATCGCGCCCATTTAGTGCCCTTCAGAAACAATTAATTCGCACTAAATTATCTTAATTTCACTACTTCACTGTGGGGTCTATAAACCCTCAAATGATTTGCAATTATGCAGTTTCAATGGACTTATTACAACGGGGGTAAGATTCGCCCAGCGGGGGCCACTAACAATTGAATTTTAACGACCTATATAATATTCACATTTACGAGTTGAACGTTCGGCCAACAATGTAATATTTTTTTTGTAAATATTTTTTTTACTGATAAACTTACATGGTATTGTAATTTTTCCCAGTCCCAAATATCAGCTCTATCTAAGATTTTTTTATACTTAAACACTTGATAGACTTACATACAAAACATATTTTACTTTTTTATTTTATTTCTACAATCAAATCAAATTCAAAATGAACAATAAAATATCAAAAGCCGTCGGTTTTCATGAGTTTAAAGAGCAATAAAGAAATGTGAAAAATACTCTTTACACCAATAACAGTAACACACGTAACTTGCAGTTTTATTGGACACCATTTGGCACTTAAGTACCAATGTGTATGTATATGCTCGTCATTCCACAGTGCAGTGTGTCAGTAATGAGATTCAAGTATAGTCGGGTGGTCAGAGTGTGGTGAAAATCCTTGTCTGCGGCAGATCGCTGAGCCACGCGGAACAACCTCATAAAGATAATAAATAATTTAGGTATATAACCCTCCGTTGGATTGTGAATGAAGGTGTATGAACAGGAGTGTGTATTTATAGCTCTGTACATTTGGGAACATGATCATGAAAAGTATTGGGGTAAGATTGATAAGGGACACCTGGCAGCACTTGGTCATGACATTATACTCATAGAAGTTGTATGGGTACAAAATATGTGGTTGAAATAAATTTCTTTATGTGCTTAATAGGGATGTTGAATGATTTTTATGTATTTTATAATATGCATCTCTTACCTGTCTGTTTATTTGAGGATGTTTAACTATTTAGAAATGTATTATAATTGACAGAATTTTAAAACAGTGTATTACTTCGTGACAGACTAGTTTGTGTTATTCTACTTTTCATTACAAATGTACCCTATTCAGAGTAAATATATACTTATTCGAGCTATGATTTGTAATCACAAATTGCAAAGTAACCCACAAACACACTTCACACAAGCATTTTTAATCTCGCAGCCACACTAATTATTTAAAAGCCGACCCGTTTTCGCATATCACATTTTTTTTGAAACAATGGGGCATAAACAAAACGCTGGGGTAACAATGCCCTATATCAATTAGAGATTTGGCCCTATTTGTCCCTCCGTAATACGAATAGGCGTCAATGCTCGGGCTATTATTATAATCAATTAGGCGTGCGTCACACACGCGTCTTCCTAATGAGCTCTTGTGATCTTGTAGTCGGTGACGTGTGAGAAAGGGTAAAAAATGTCGCTTTTACTGTTCATTTTTGATACCTGTTCCCGAATTTTTAGGGCTAGGTCACATTATTATCGTCTTTTAACTGTACATGTAAAACATGGTACTTATATGATGTTATGAAAATCACAAATAATATAAAACGCCTGTCATTTGTTTAAAATATAATTTATTTCAATTAAAAATTAAAGACAAAGTGGTCTGCGCTGCTGCAGCTAACTGCTACCTACTGCAGCTAAGTTTTTAACAAACAATTGTGCAATTATAAAAGTTATAGTGAAACAGTAAAGTTACACGATTGTTTGCGTACCTATTCTTACATACATTTCCATCAAATATATCTAGAATAGAATCGTAGGTAACACAATATGTATACTGTCATTTACCATACATATTATTTTTAAAAACTAGTGACTAATTGTGTTCCTTCCCTTACAAATAAAAGCTTCCAGATGAGTCAGTACCCTACCCCGCAAGATATCGCGAAAGAGGGCTTCAATTCAACATATCTAATTCCCATCAGACGTTCTTTGATATGTCATCTCGGTATCATACTTCATAGTTACGTAAGCAATTTATGAGTTTAATTTGCCTAGGATGTTAAGGTAAGGGAGATATTTTGTTAATTATAGCCTTTTTGCGTATATAGAGCTGTCAAATATAGAGCATAGTCTACACTAATATTATAAAGAGGAAAACTTTGTTTGTTTGTTTGATTGTAATGAATAGGCTCATAAACTACTGGACCGATTTTAAAAATTCTTTCACCATTCGAAAGCTACATTATCCACGAGTAATATAGGATAGGTTTTATCCCGGAAATTCCACAGGAACGGGAACTATGCGAGTTTTTCTTTGAAACCGCGGGCGGAGCCGCCGGCGGAAAGCTAGTAGTCAATATAGAGCTATCAAAAGTTTACTAGACCAAAATTGTTAATCTAATTTGAGTATAAATTTCTATGTAGTGTAGGAATATGATTGTGATGAGGAGTACATACGTGTGAAAGAAAATTGCGTTGAAACCTAGTTAAATTCTTAAGCTCAGCCTTGAAATTAGAATAATAAATGTTGTTATAATTTACTAGGTTTCCGCCCGCGGCTTCGCCCGCGCAGTCAAAGAAAAACCGGCATAGTTCCCGTTCCCGTGGGATTTCCGGGATTGCGTAATTTTCCCGGGATAAAAAGTAGCCTATGTCCTTTCTCGGGTATCAAAATATCTCCATACCAAATTTCATGAAAATTGGTTCAGTAGTTTAGGCGTGATTGAGTAACAGACAGACAGACAGAGTTACTTTCGCATTTATAATATTAGTATGGATTAATTTTCAGTTGTGACAAAAAACTACGAACAAACTTTAGTTGATGATGAGTTAGACGATTATTGTCCTACAATATGTCAGTGAAAATTGATAAACTGTACTCTGTAGGGTATTCTTGGTTATAAAATTGAAATTTTTAAGCAAGCAATAAATATTGTATTGTGACTGACTATGACTAAGTACAATAAAATGTACCCTCTATCAGTTTCAATGTGACTGACAATGCATGGCAAATGACGTCATGATGCGATGAATGACTGAGAGGTAATGATGACTGTAAGTGAATAGAAAGAGGGTTCCTTTTAAAACTCATATGACTGCTAACAAAACATCGTTTAAGATATCATTTCAAATGTGTATGTTGCCAGTTTTGTACTGTAAAAATCATTCAACCAAAACATAATCTTCAACGTGAATCATAGTTAACCCATTGAGCCCCAAGCGGCCCGATCGGTCCAAGACACAATAGATTTTCTATTGTGTCTGTGGTTCCGGGGCCTGAGTTATTTGGCGTAAAAAAATTTCATCATTAATAAAGTACTTACCTTTAAAATATATTTTAAAGGGAAGATCGGTGACGGGACTGCATATCGCAATTTGATTTAATATGTACCTAGTTGGTATGTTAAAAAGAAAAACCCCTGATTCTGTATTCCAATGCAGATTGTTTTGTATGCTTCAGCAATCGAAGGTCATTTTATTCACATTGCTGTAGGCATTTTATCTTCACCTTTACCCAGACCACACCCAGAAGAACTTAGACATCTGTACCTAGTAGGGAAATAAAACGTTAGCCACAAACCAAAGCGAATCGTAACATCGAAGGTACATAAATAGTCTAATCCTTTGAACTACATGCAGAGCGTTATATTTTCTACATCAACGAACGGGAAAATTACTGCAGTGTAGATTACAGGCAGAAGTGATGGAGTTCAAATGTGTGTCCCTTGACGCGTGGGTTATTACATGCCATATTAATTGACGGCATAATCTGTGGAATACTTGTTTGTGTTTTTGTAAATCGGGTATATTTGTTTGCTAATATGGGAAGCGATGAAGTTAGGCAATACAAAGAACTAGTCGAATAGTTATCGATTAATTAAAAGTGAAAATGCGAAGATAGTGAATAGATTAGCCTCTATCTGAAGTAGAGCTTTATGAAAAAAACAATATTATGTTAAATTGTCGTTAATTTAGCAAGCGGGTTTCAATTTTAAACAAAACTTTATCTTTTGATTTGATAATAGATAGTATCGTTTCTTCTAGATCTGTAGATATAGCACATAGAGCAAGAAAAAATCAGATATGGTTTCTAATTTAAAGTCTTCTAATTTCTTTATATTGAGGAAATTATGTAATGAATTCTAAGTAGCGCTTGACCCCTTGCGAGTGAATAGTCTTCTGACAAATTCTTCCTGGTTTAAAAAGAAAGATAAAACCTAGATCCGACACTTACACAAATTAATAGGATATTGCGGCGCAAACTTTTACCCCAAACCTGCAATCAACAAAGAGTTATTAGCGTGTAAATACCGATTTTCATTTAGATGTCGGCGCCCATTTGCATCGGGTCGCCATAATTCAAGCGATGCAGCCGGCCGACTCAGATGGACGATTAGCAAAAACGTAGTGAAGTGTAGGGTTGGCACTAACAAGTTTTACAAATTAATTGCAATTAAATGTCAAAAATATTTTTACAAATTGGTTGGGTATTAGTGTCGTAAATTAATACAAATTCAATATGGCAAAAGCTGATCTTGATATAAAACTGAACTCAGTAGAGGTAAATTTAACAATAGCATTGCTAAATTTACTTTAGTACAGTTGAAGCATCAAAAAAACATCACAACAAATAAGGTAGTTTTAAGTGTGATCGATTAATCGATCGAAAATTTAAAATTTACAATTTATTCTTCAAAACACACGTAAATTATTTTCAAAATGCATCTATTATGTAATTGATTTTTTTTTTCTGTAGCAACCCTATTTCAGTACCGCTACCGTACGGTAGCACGCAGTTCTAATGATTCTTAGATAGTATCGGACAAGAAGAATGGCTATGTGTTCATGTAAGGAACGTGCGATTACACCACTGCTGCTAATGCCTTTGATAACCGTGGCAAAACTGGAAAGTTTGGTGTAAAATTTGGACCATTTTGAACTAATTAATAGTAGCTGGTACTTCAACATTATACGGGAAATGACCACCACATTTATAAACCAGATTCTGTTGATACTTTTCAGTTATATAATCAAAATGGTTTATCTGTTTTAAAGCTTATAAATGTTTGCTCTTTGGGAGATGCTTCGTTGATTCAATGAGAATGTTTATATATTTATGTAGGTACATATTACAGCTTCAAGAATGCTTTACAGTGAACAGACGTTTTACTGCGCTATGTGAAATCTAGCAGAGTACATACCGTCTTCTTCATTTGTTATAAGTTGGCTGCACATTTTTTCATGGAATTGTAGTTTCTTTTGACGTGCTACCTCTGTCATAACTGAATAATTATTTGTCCGCATACACCAGACATAACAGTCTTTTTCAGTAGGTGCTTAAAAGGATGATGATATTATTATGTTTTGTTACAAATACCAACCTTGATCACATATGCCTTGACCTTACCGTTTTGACATCTTTTGCACACTCATTTATTCAATCTAGTGCCTCACATTTAAAGGCATCTAATTGTTAGATATAGTATGCCCGGTATCACTCTTATTTAATTCATAAATATGGAACATATAAATACAAATACGCAAAGCAATATGCAGTGTTTGGTATAATTTTCATCACATTCACACGCGATCAAATATTTAAGAGTTGCCCAATCGAGTCCACCATTTTGTTTTGCGTGACCGATTTGTATTTATCGCGGATATTGAAACAACTATATAAACATTCTAAATCAAACAGCATCAGTTTCATTGATTGTTTGTTTCAATGCTGTCTGCATCAGATACGCGTTGTGAATTGGTTGCGAACTAATAACAACTGAAAAATTAATTGTTACAACCAATATTGGATGCGGGATATGATGATGAATATTTAATCATGAGGAACAATAATAAATTCATATGTAACTAACCGACAAAAGCGAAAGTATTTAGATAATTTCATTTCTAATTGCTTTCGACCGATGTTATCAATTACTATTTTTAATTTGTTGCGAAATTTAAGATCACATGGTTTGTGTAGTTTGATAAACATTGGCTTGGAATTTTAATTCTATTGAATAGAGTAACTCTTAACTGGTATCTTACTCATTAACGAATTGTTTTTTAATCTTGAAAATTTATTGTTTTTCTGATGTAATTTTCTATAACAGTGCTAATATTGTTCCATCATCAAAGCGAATGTAATGTAACTGCCGATTTCACTTCACTTAGTTAACTTTACCAATTCGCCCCTTGTAAGAAAGAAGTCTTTGAAAATTACTTTTTTAGGGTCCTGTGAAATGAATACCTACATAGATAATGCAATATTTGCAAGCGGAAAAATAATTTAAGGATCCGTAAAATAGCTTCGTTATTTCACGGTATTATTTCTGAGAATGGGTGTACCTACTCCAGTTCTTTCTTTGTCCTTAATAAAATAAGTAGTCTAGCAGTTTTCATAATACAACATACCTTTTTTTTTAATGTATAAGTCGGCAAACAGAAAGACAGAAAGCGATGATTGGCGCCGCCCATGAACAACCACAGACTCTGGAGTATTGTGGTTGCGTTGCCGGCCTTTGAGGGAAGAGTACGCTCTCAGAAAAGAATTCCAAATCATAGTCCACCTTACTTAGAATTTATAAATTTTACATACTTACCTATAAGTAAATTGAAATGAAATATCTTATTGCAACTGGTCAACAAAGAGATATTCATACATTTGCACTGGCTCACTCTTATTCATAACATTAAAAAAGATTCCTTTGGATTTGTGTGTCATCAGATCGAATAAACGTAGGCGAACATTTAGCTCATATCGAAAATACCTTTCTGAGAATATGTCATTTGTTGTTTATTTATGTATTAACGAAGTACAAATATTAATTATACTTCGTTAACAAAAACAAACGACAAAGAAGATATTCTAAGAATTGCGGAAGTATATTCCCATGGTATACGGAGCCCAGATAACTTTGAGCATTTTATTACGTACAAGAGTGTCTTATAGACATCAAAGCGAAGTCTAATCCAATAAGGTGCATCTTTTATAGGATAATTCAACGAGGGACCCTAATCAAGAGCAGTTTTTCGCTAAACAGCCCTTGATTGGAAAATTGAAGTCTTTCATTACATTCTTAAACTTTTTCATGGAAATGCGCAAGAATTTTACAAAATGAAATTTAAGACCCTTTCGATTTGTCGCTTTATTAATTACTAGCTGTGCTCCGCGGTTTTACCCGCAGTGCTCCGCTTCTGTTGGTCTTATCGAGATGATATATAGCCTATAGCCTTCCTCGATAAATGGGCTAAAACCGAAAGAATTTTTCAAATCATACCAGTAGTTCCCGAGATTAGCGCGTTCAAACAAACAAACAAACAAACTCTTCAGCTTTATAATATTAGTATAGATAAAATGTTTTATTTTTAAGCTATTGCATAGCTTCTATCGCGGGCCTTGAGCGCGGGGACCGAATCGAGAAATTCCGTAACGAAAAAACCTCACGCTCCCCACTCCGACGGGCTCGGAGGTGTGGCTTGAAGGCATGCTATGCAATAGCTTTACCGCGGCAGTCCCCGAGTGCCACACGTCTTTTTTTCGTATATTTTATAAGACGTTTGGTGGGAACATCAATTATTGTACGTTGAGCTATACGTATTGAAGTAAAGAAAATAATCATCACAAAGTTTCAGAACATTTTTCACCGCAAACGATAAACCACTTCTATAAAATGATAAATTGTTCGGACACTTCAAAAGGCAGCTTTTTATTGTGCGGCACTGAACTAGATTATTCTCCAGTATTCTCTGAAAGTATTACGTAAACCATAATATAGATAATAATATAATATCACACAATACAGTTTGTCCTCCTGACCTTAGCCGTGGCAGTCAATCACTTACGCTTTCTTGCTCATGTAGGTTATAATTATATATTCTATAAAATTATTAAACAAAAAAGGTATAAAGGTGCATCGTGTTTAGTATGCTACACATTAAATAAATAATTATTTTTTTATAGAAAAAATGTCGGATATACCATTTCGACATAAATATTTGTTGATATGTAATAGGTTGGTAGGTGTGAAAATCGCCTTTATATTGTTTTTAATTCTTAAGTAAGTTAGACCTATTTATTAACAGCTATACTTGCTGATGTAAGTTTCAGGTGAATGAACATTTGCTTTCTCAGGACAACAATATTGGATGATAGTATTAGCTCTAATACCTTCTTACAAATAATTTAAATAAAGTCTGTAAAGAAACGCAGGACGTTATAATACATATTTTTAAAATGTTTAACGCATTTGCATAGAATAATTCTATTATGTACATTTATCTCTATTTGCATAAAATAATTCCATTATATTAAGATTTTAAAACACTCTTAATTTTTTAAAAATAGTAACCCCCTATTGGGTAGAGCCATTTAAGATATATAGTTAATATAATACATATACATAATAACATACAAAGTTAATGCATCGACTAAATGATTACATCTTTATAATATAACCGGATATTCCGTATACATTCCCCTTATTGATGTACAAGGAAAATATACTGATGGGTCAATATAGTTCGACCGAAAAAGAGCTTTTTATTTGACGGTCCGTCGCATCTCGCAAACAAATTACAATTGATATAAAAACAGGCGACTCTTTGGCGCCAGTCCTTTAGCGAAATCTTATCAATACTGTGTTGTCAACATTTGGGTATCACTTTTCTTATAAATTCGGCAAATTTTTTATGCATTTTATGTCAACATGACGTTATAGCATACGATACCTTCAAGTAACTAAATTCGATATTTCACTTGTTTTCTGGCTAGTTTAAATGAACTCAAAGACAACTGATTTACATAATTGTTTCACCATTAGAAGTATTTAGCACTGCATCTGAAAGAAAAATAAAAAAAATCGAACACACTAGACATCAGATCGAGAACCATGAACATATAATATGTCCCTACATATTATGTATGTAGGCCCCTGCCTACAAAGTAGATTTTTTATGGCTTGTTGTTAAGAATCCACACAAGATTAACACGAAATGATGTCTTATTCTCATTCTAAGTTTGCATTAATTTTAAAAATTCAAACTTTCAAAGGTTGACCAGCTCTGCTTCTATAAAAGTCTTTCTTTAAGATTAATGATCTATCGATTTTCTTTAGCTGCTAATCACTGACGCTATTTAAGAAAACAATAGAAAGGCAGACATTTTAGTTTTAAAACGAGTAAATAGACAACTAATAAATGAATACTTGAAATAATGTTATTTGTTTTGCGTATATGGTTTAAAAATATATTATTCTATTTAACTTTTGAAAATTGACAATACCTATTGATAGACTTCAATGGAATAATAAAAACAAATAATAAGGGCTCAGATAATAATAATCCTGCGTATTTTGTAATACAGAAAAGATCGTGAGGTGACACTTAAATCAACGTCTTCTGAAGGACTGAAGCATCGTGACGTATTAAAATAATGCCGTAAATAGTCCTCTAAACAAACATTTTGAATCAGGTGTTATTATAACGAAATTATGGTATATTACTTTAAAAACCAACATTAAATTTTCAATCAAATTAAAGTGCAATGAGATCAGGTTGCTAGTTAACATACATTATTCGGATTAACAATGAAAATCACATTAATTATTTCCTTGAGTTTCAGCAAACATACGAATATTGAGCAGCACGCAGTCCGCTGTTCAAATAAACACACGAAATTAATACAGCCACAGATAATAATTGAATCCACACGTCATAATAATTATTATTTATACAGAAAAGAGCACGTGAAAAATATGAATTTAATTTCGTAGAAATTCATTTTGTAACAACAAAATATCCTGCAGTTTCCGCGCCATTTCTGTGCACTGCATCCACAAAAAGACTAGACGAAAATGGACAAAAAGTTTTGAAACAAAGCCCGAGATCTGGACAAAGTTGCGTTTGTAGCTTTATGCCGGCTTTCGTTTGAGGACATCGGTTTTCGCTCCAACTATGTTTTTCAGCTGCTGAATTTTCAGCATTTGCATGTTTGTTTAATTAGAAGGTTTATTGAACATTTTTATTTTGATCGATATTTATAAATAATATAACGAGAAACTACGATGTGAAACTTCGACTTCTGTCTTATTATTTGTTAAATCAAAAAATCGACTGAAATTTGTTTTAATACTGACGAATGAAGAGATTTGCCGCTTTCTATTCGACGGATAAGATCAAGGATTGAAAAACCTCCCCTTAAACTTAATAGCAGATAAGCTAAGGAACATGTTAAGAAGGT
>CAJQZM010010930.1:0-18388 GCA_907164665.1 Colias nastes | reverse complement strand
AATCTGTGAATGCAGATTAAAATTTCTCAAGAATTTAAGGATAGTCTACTAAGAACGTTTTCATGTAGCTACAATGGTTAAGGTACCTGCCCTTCATGCCCCATCTTAACCTTCCACCCTGTATACCCTCCATAAAATAAAACTGCAATATGACACTAAAGCAATATTTTATGAACATTTTAATTAATTTATTGATTCAACAAAACACGACTTGGATTTTATCGCCAATAAATAAAAGTTGACAATAAACGCGTTCACCGTAAATAGTAACGATAAAATAATTGATCGATTCAATTTATTTAAACCTTGTAGTCCTTTTTTATTGGACTTAATTAATTAACGACGTCCTGATAATTATTTTACACGGCCGCGTTTCGCGTGGCGTTCGTTTGCATACGTTTACAGAATTTCACTTACACCCAGAGTGTAATGGACTTTATCACGCCGCACGGCGCCATTTTGGAATTTGAAAACCTTCCGTAATGTTCTAGAAACTTCTTTATTGCTTTTTTTAATTCGTATTTTATATGACGAGCACATTATAATATGTTATTTACACATATATTATATATTGAATTTCATTTAACGATATAATAATATATTTTTCCTTGTTTATAACTTGCACAAATCGATACAATATGTTAAAAATGTTAGCATGACAAATCCCCGTTAATATAGTTTGAATTCATTTTGAACTTTTATAATAATCTAAACACACTGCATATGGTTAGAAAACTCGTGTTCTATTTTAACGAAATAGCAGTATACTAAACAAGATATCTTTTAAAACGGTTTTATATACAGCTTCTCTTGGTCCCAGTGTTTGTATGTAATCAAATCTTGCAAGTTGGATCTGACCCACTTCTCCGTTGAATTGAACTGAAATTTTGCATACATACTCGTGTGTAAGTCAGGTGATGATATTGTATCGCAAGATAGCTTTTTATTATAACGGTCAATAACTTTTTACGGTGACGATATTATGTTCATTGTTCATATTGTAATTTGATAATGGTGAAAAAGCGAGGTAAGATAAGAAAAAATGTTAACAATCGAGTTTCAGGAAGATTTTTTCGGTAGAAGCATAATTAATCGTGAAATATAAAACTGATTAAATCGAGGCTGACGCGAATATATTTTATAGATAAATCAAAATCACAAAAAAGGTACCTAGTCTTCATAATACAATTGTTACATTGTGTTTACCGAACGTTTTGACCAATGCTAAAGACTTGCTGTATATTATCTACATAATATGTAAAGGAAAAAGATTTTTCTTTATTTTATTTTATTTTTTTTTATTTTTACACTTTATTGTACAATACCAGTAATAAAAAACATATATAATTTAACATGGAGAACATGTGTGAGAACTTTAGTGATTTTAGAAATAAAAATTGCTTAAAAACATACCTCTTTGATAAGAAGCATGGACTACAAAAATGGGTATAATCCGGCTCTGACATTTACAGCGATTGGATACAAACGCACCTTGCCGACCGGACCTCTCTTGTAGAGGTACATTTACAAAAGTTTCCTCGTAGGAAATACACTGATTTTCCTCTCGGCCCTTTATCTGACGGTTTTCATTATATTAAACTTTAAACAACCTGAAGGAAACTCGTAAACGGCGATATAGCCCGTGTTGTTTTTTATTTTACGGTTTTGCCCGGGATGGATGTTTTTAATATTTCTCTGAACGGCCCGTTACACAAAGTGCTAATATTAAAGCCGAAGTAATCACAATATTTTTATTAAAGGTTAATTAGGTATGTCACGAACTTTTTCGAAATCAAATATAAAATTAGTTGGTCAAATAATGGAGAAGAAAATAAGCGACAGCAAACCCTCAAAGGTCATTATATGATTTTTTTCTTAGGCGGAATCTATTCTTGTCCTTATCGAGTGCTAGCAGTTGGATAATGTAGCGATAGTTTTTAAATGACTAATTTTCAAAGGTGTCTACGGCCGCATTTCGGCCGAAATGTTTAACCATATTATCATTTGAACATCATATTTATCTTACATTTATTCAATAACTCAAGATATACAGCTTTTAAAGTAGGTCAGGATACATTTTATAACTCTAACGTGAATGTTTCCATCACATTTTTCTGCTGGCATCGCACCGAAACTCAATAAGTGTACGCTCGATCGCAAATCAAACGCATTTACTAATTGAACCGTTCTATTGTTAACGTTTCGCAATAACAAGTAAGTAATGTGTGATCGCAAAAATCAATGAATAATGAGGTCGACGCTCAATGGCGAACGTTTAACTGATACGGTTGAAACTGATCCCAGAAAAACGCTCGACAAAGCGCTTTTTTTGATAGAAGTGCTGGATGAAAGCGAATGAGAGCGTTCTATTTGATAAAAAAGCGCTTCAATCGACGAACACATGGAACGTATTTAATGAAGTATTCTAATTTATTGTTTGCGCGGTTATTAAATTTTCTACGAGTGATTTGTTGGCTGTATTTATGATCTCGTGTACGTTGTTAAATGATTCTCGCGTTCAGCACGTGTTTAAATGTATTATCGCGTTTGAATTCGATAAAATTGATACTTGCTCGGTTGAATAAATTAATATTGGTATTGTTTATGTTGCTATATTCGCTGCAGCTAATTTTAACTGCATTTTGTATAAGTGGGTACTATCCTGGTACAATTATAATCAAATAATTCTGGACGGTACAAAATTACATGATGCATACTTTAAATACATCAGTGAAATAAAACCGCTTTAATAACTTCCATAATTCCATTATTAACGCAAAAATATTTCTTAAATTAATTTAAACACACTAAATATAACATTTTAAATCCATTCGAAGATATCGTATACAAAATATTGTATGAATGTCAACAATTTTACCCGAATGAAATTCGCTATAAATATATTTGAAATTTGTATTGATATCAAAATTTACAAGCAACTAAGTTGTAGCTGCGACGAAATCTTCAAACTTACTCGATACTTAGCTCGAATGCCGAGCGAGTTTTGTGCCTTCACTATTTCTTATACCTATAGAATGTCTTGAATTTATGTTTGTGTATTCGTAAAATTGAGCAAATAGTATTTATATAAGGGCTAAGTGAATTGGGTGAGGAATTAATCTATATATATAAAAATGAAACCCGTTTCGCGTTGTCACAACGGGGTTAAATTAGGTACTTTAAGGTACAATTCCGAGACGGGCCGCAGACCGCAAACTGCAACAGCAAACTGCAAGCGACAACACTTGTTTCTATGAACATCTATGAATCGCTGCGCGTCGCGTCTGAAGGCAGCAGTGTCGCCGCGCTAGAAACAAGTGGTGTCGCTTGCAGTTTGCTGTTGCAGTTTGCGGTCTGCGGCCCGTCTCGGACTTGTACCTTTATTCATCAAAGCTGTTTAAAATTGAAAAAATTACAAAAAAGCTCTGCCCAGCCGACGCCGGAGCGACCGCCTAGTATTATAGATAACCAAACCTGTGACAAATTTGATAATAATTAAAAGTTTGATAATCTACAGATAAGCGGATTAACCTGATCGCACCTCATCTAACTTGGGCAATCGTGGGCGGCTTGTTTAGCTCTCCACTCAATGTTTAACATTATAATTGGTTCAAGATTGAAAGTAAATAAAAATAGGATGTAAATTGAACGGGTTATTAATCGCGTTAAGTTGGCAGAGAGGAGGCAAAGCTTATAAATTATAATATAGGAGTCTTTAGTACACTGTAATTCTAAAGGTCATTAAGATTTTTCGATCTCTATAGGTATCAATAACACTCATAACTGCTGCATTATCAGTATTTCTTGTATTTAGAAAAAATATTTCACTAAACAACACTCCCCTGAATATCGCAATTTAACACACATTTCCTTGATTAAAAGAAATTAACATTATATTTCAGTTCACTATAAACACAATAAACACAAAACATAATAAAAAGAAAACAGGAAGACATAATTATTAACAAAAGTAGGTAAAGGAAACTTTCTGCATTTTATTTCTTAGTTTGGAAAAGTATTTATTATTCGATCACTTTAACTTTTTAATAATTTACCTTTATTTATATTTTCTTAATTCACACGTGTTTCGAATTTACTTTCATTAGTAAAGACGTAATATTAAAATAGTTGAAAATTGAGTCGAGACCATAAGGACTATCGGCCCCGTATCAATTTTCCACCTGACCCGATTTTCCAGTAATGAAATATCGTGTAATAGGAAGCTATAGAGGATGGAAACCATAATTATACCTAAACAGATTATACACAGACTATCCTATATATTTTAAGGTAAAAATCTTAAAATATAATTCAACTAGCTTTTCGCCAGCAGCTTCGCCCGCGTAATCGAAGGAAAACCCGCATAGTGCCCATTCCTGTGGGATTTTCGGCATAAAAATTATCCTACGTGTTAATCTAAGTTGCTAAAATCGGTAGATTTTGCGTAATAACAAACAAACAAACATACAAACATATTCGTAGGATAGAATTGCCTCTTCGAAAAAGTTGTTAGAAGCTCAGTATGAGTTATAATCTGACCTAGGAAAGCTAGCTTCCTTGTAGAGTTTAAGTAATTCAATACTATCTCGATAAAGGCTAATAGTCAGGTAACACTTTCTTGTCTAGTAATAATTAATATAATTATTTGCTGAAGCATGAAATGCTTCTGCTCCATGTACCAACGAAATCTCACTTCAAATTTGTAAAATAAAACTATGTAATTATTGTTTTCTATGTATCTTCATATTTTTTTATATTGTATTGTGAACATAACACAATTTGTATTCAATCCTAACTATCTTATTTATCTTACGTCGATTGATTCAATTCACACATTCAGCCTAAAAACATTGATGTAACATACACACTAATCGTCTTTCTACTCATGCTAAGAATTCATTTCTGCATACTCGACATTACCAATATCGGAGATATAAAACCATAGAACCTGTATTTCTGTATCTTTGTCAACAAACAACCGAAAGCAGTAGCCGCCGTATACATCATTCTAACACCCCGATAATTGGCTCCCACTAAAGTGTCTCACGTCCGCATAAATCTCAATAACTGCATATTGGAGTCACGTGCGTATAATAGAGAGCCACAGAAATATAACCGCCCACCTGCCGGCTTTAATCTGAATATAAATTATCCATAATTAAAGAGGAGTCGGACACTGGGTGAATATATGCGACCGCTAGATATGGGTGGTAAGTGATAAGACGCGGCGGTTGGGATATATGGCTTTCAGGTTACAGGTGTGCATGTGATATTAGAATAAGCTTTGTGTGATAGAAAATGGAGGGATTCCAACCTTTTTTAAAAAGTATGGAGGAGAAGGAGGCCTTCAAACGTTAACGTGTGATAGGTAGTATTTATTTGTTTAATCAATACTTTTTTATATGCTTTGATTTTTGTAATTATGGTATTGTATTTCTGTACAGATAAACAACATTATAATTGAAGGAAAATAGTGCAACCGCGTTGTATTTTATTACTTTATTATACAATGTATTTTACATATTTTATTACGTTTATTACATAACAATATACTTAACATTATAACTACAATGTAGACGTCTATAATATTGTCGATTAAATCTCAGTTTTACGATTTCCTTTTTTTATAGTTTAGGACGTTTTACTTTATGATGTCTTCCAAGTTCGTTTTGTTTGTGCTTACTACATGCTTTTCTCTTTACCGCACAAGAACTAATTAAATAAATACGAATTATTGTATGTCCGTTTAGGTCAACCTCCTGTCCCGTGAACCGCACCACATCTCGTTGAGCCCTTGTAATGCGAGTTGAACGGCGCCATATTTTTTCGAGCTTTCGCGTCGCACTAAATTCGGAGTTATATGTGTCCCGTTCACAAGGAGATAGTGTTAGTTTGTTACCGCACGAAGCCGAGTGAATAAATTAGCGAGTGCGTGAGTATCGTCTTTAGGTGGGATGGATTATTTTAGGGACTGGCTTATTCTTTGATATAAAAGATTGTCATCTATTGATAGTTAATACGTATATTTTGTGTGTTCTGAATATTCAAAATAAACAAACATATAAAGGCCAGCTAGTATTTCTCAATCATTTGCAGTGTATATAATACATATTCTTTTTTAATCTCTCACGCGTCCTACTATAACATACTGATTTAGTTACGAGCAAATAATGTACGTAGGACGCGTGAAGCTTTAACATAAAATAAAACTGCTTAACGTTGCACAACGCATTATCACAACTATTCAATAAATTCACATCCATAACGTACGTAATATAATACGTCGATGCGTTGTCGTCGAAATAAAACTATGTATATTAATAAATAGTTTAAACCGCAGTACAGTGAACTGTTAGCAAACAATTACCATACAGAAGATGAGCGTTGGAACAAGGAAGCCCTTCCCATTCACGGAGAGTTATCGATCCCGTTCCCAGCAAACTCCGACCTGCCTCTTTACATATTTTAAACGTAAGCCCACTTCTTCCGAAGAATATTATTTCACCAAACTCTAAGTAAGTTGTTTTTAGTTCGCGATTTATTAGATGTTAATATTGTGTGCGGAATACGGGGAATACTGCCAGTGGCAAATGGGTAGATTTCGTATAAGGTGAGTTGTATATAAGGTAGGATAGTCAACTGCAATGTTCAATAGAGTTAAAATATGTTTGGTAATATATGGATTATGGATGAGTTCATTTAAAGTAATCATTTTTAACCACCAGGAGAGTAGAAACAATAAATTCTCACAGACTTTGAGAATCGAATTAAAATCATTGATTGAAACGCGCTTGCTATTACTCTCCTACATACAGATAGATATATACATGATACTTATAGATTACCACTATTACTCTACTTTATAATTTTACTAGCGACCCGCCCCGGCTTCGCACGGGTGCAATGGCGGCCGGCCGGTACCGCTAAACGCTACGTCCCGCAATTTTTAAATCTGTAATATCTTCGTAAATATTCACTTAAATCATACGGTGTAAAGGGCCATATAGATCTATATTAAATGAACAATGTATTCAAGGTATTTAATTCGTTAAGGATTAATGCTGTATTGGTTAAAATCGCTTCGAAAATTAACCATTATTTGTCGTAAAAAGTAAATGACAAAAAAAAGTTATTGTGGGTTATCCATAAGAGATAGACATATACCATCGCGGACTTTTCTGTAGACCTTTTCAATGTGTACAATACTTAGTACATTATTTTGATAAAACTCGTAGGGTTCAGCCTGCGTTTGCAATGTAAGCGGAAAAAATGTAATTATTTACGACATCACATTAGAAACCTCAAAAATAACAGTACTTCTCCACTATTTAATGGATGTTATTATACATATAAACCTTCCTCTTGAATCACTCTATCTATTAAAAAAAACCGCATCAAAATCCGTTGCGTAGTTTCAAAGATTTAAGCGTACAAAGGGACATAGGGACATAGGGACAGAGAAAGCGACTTTGTTTTATACTATGTAGTGATACCGAAATGAAATGAAATGAAATGAATTTATTCGCAAGAAAAGTGGTAATACATTGGTGTTATGAGAGAACATGTTCTACACAATTTTAGAAGAATATAGGCTAACACTATATAATCTCTTATCTTAGGAAGGTAACCTCAACTATTAAGGAATAAGAATTTATGCAATTTCTAGAAGATTCCAGAAACTCTCATAAAACAAGTCAACATCGATTTCATAACTCGTGTTGCCAAATATTTGTAAAGCTGTTACACGTATGTAATATTCAATGCGCATTTTATATTCAATTTAAATGATGTTGTTGTACATGAAATCGGAAAGCAATTTTGTGGCAGTCATATTTATGTTCACATTTAAATTGAGTTATTGTATCCGTACATACGACTGTTGTGACTTTGTGCAAGTTGATTTTTATAGATGTAATGAATTTATATGTTTATTATATAATTTGTCAGTGAAAATATTTTTAGGCTGTTTAATACTTGCGTTGTACAATTATCTATCATTTTATAATCAATCAAAACCAAGATAGGCTAAAACTTTGCTTAAAGAAAACCATATAAAACACTGAAGTTAAAAAAATATTATTTCTAAATGGACAAAGTTAGAGTTAAACTAACTGCAAGAAAACAGCGGAAGATGTCCATTCAACCATAATGTAAAACATTAGTTTATGATACGATCTAATGAATACACTCACTTTAATACGTTACTCGACAATGTGTTTTACGATTAATGATAATTGCAAGTGGCAGTACGACTTTTTGATAATAACTACCAATTTTGTGTTACCATTTCCAAAATAGTTAAGGCTCAAATGTAAACATTTGTTGAGCAACAGTTAAACATAACAGCAGTAGAGTGTACATACACAAACATGGGCATCAATTTTTTTACGTTCTTGGATTACTCCTAATTCATTATGCTGGACATCACGTTGTACAACATGTATCACGCCGAATATTACCTAATAAAACTTGGCTTTATACGTTAACTAGATTTCCACCCGCGGCTTCTCCCGCGTTTTCAAAGGAAAACACGCACAGTTCCCGTTCCCGTGGGATTTCCGGGATAAAACCTATCCTATGTGATAATACAAGTTACCCTCTATATGTGTGCTAAATTTCATTGTAATCGGTTCAGTAGAATTTGCGTGAAAGAGTAACAAACACACACACACACACACACACACACACACACATCCTCACAAACTTTCGCATTTATAATATTAGTACTATAGGATAGTCTTCATACCTAATTGGCGACTTCAAAAAGTCCAATAACACCAAAATTGACACAAGAAGCCAATCATATTACGCACATATAGTCTACGCGATTGTCCGAGAGCATATTGCGCTCTGATAGCGGAAATATTAATGCTCAATATCAATTAATGTACAAAGGGATTCCGAATCGGCAAATGAAGTTGCAAGCCGGTTAGAGCGGAACGAAATTATTTGACTAGCATAGGTTGGTGATAGTGCGTGTGTAAGTTCGGTTTTGTGTGTACTGCAACGATCAATGGAGAAATAGACAGACCGACAGACAGAGTTACTTTCGCATTTATATAGACTAGCACTTAGAATATAATTATTTAGAAAATTTGTATATTGATATTACTTAAATATTAATTTGTTGTGATTATTCTCTCAAAGAGCGAAAGGTTAATTATTGTGGTGTGCCCACTGAAAAATCAATCATTCGGCCCCTTCCACTTGAGTATTCAAACCGTTAAAATAAGGGGCGGGTCTATTTGAATATTCAGAGTCTTAGCTTTTTTGTTTAAGAAAACACTTCGTTAAGGGTCAAAGAATAAGGGTCGAATGAACCCCTTTAAAGGCTAACGAGGAGTCACGTAAGGCTCAGTTTGTTGTGACATAGAAGGCAACCCTGAAATTAGGGCTGCTACTTTATAAAAGTTTTTATAGTAACATTGTACTGACACTTTTCATGAAATACTGTATAGTAACACTCATACGTTAAAATAACCTATTTATATGTAACGTGTGTGAAACATAATTTCTGACTGTTGAAAATTATCAGCCCTATTTTTATATAGCTACCCAGACGGATGTCACTTGTGATCTTCTTGTGATTACAACGTTACCTTTTATTTAGATTTTTAAATAAACTTAATTGAAATGAATGATCAAATTGATTTAGAATGATAGCGCCAATTTATATCTCTATAAAAAGTGCGAGTCGGATTCGCGCACCGAGCGCTCTGAACAAACCTACTTTTTATTATGTTGTATTTCTAAAATGTATGTTTTAGCAATTTTTCCTTTATCAGCAAATTGTCCTAAAAGACACAGATTAGTCATATACTTTTTCTATTAAAACTAAACAAACTTTAATGCATCTAGAATGTTCTTTATTATATTTTTATTTCCCCCAACCGAAGTACATTTGTACGGTACGATGTTCGTAAGGTTTCCTAACAAGTAGGAGTTTTAACATGGCCGTGTAGAGTGTACGGAGCGGTGCAAAGTTACGTTATACGAGAACGAAGCCAAATTTTCACAAGATTAACTTGTTACTTTTTCGAATTGGTATACGTAGGTAGGTTATTTTGTATGTTGTGATCAAGTTTTATATATTGTTGTGTAAAGGCATTTAATTAAAGGTAATTTTCATCATTTTTATAAAAAATACACATTTAAAAATAAAACTCGTAAAGTTATAAGTATAGGCTACAAAACTATCAGATATCTTTATTTAGTCTTTTAAGTTTATATGTCAGGGAGATGAACAACCGATTACATCGCACCTAATTCTAATATATAATTTATCGAATAAATGTCAGGTTTAAGAGTGTTTTTTTCGACCCTAGAAAAATGTAAAATCACTACTAGTCCATTGCGTGTAATATATGTAGCGTCAAATACAAGAAGCGCTAAATATTTCGTTCGCAAACCAATCCGACACTCGATAAAACTAGCGCGTTATTCTGACCGGTCCTCGTGTCACTCAGTTGCGACGGTTTTGCAAAAAAATCGCACGGACACTGGCGTTCTAAAGTATTGACTTTTATATTATGGAAACGCTGTGTATAACACGGTGTATCTATGAGGGGGTACAGGATGATCAGATTCTATATTATAGTACTAATACATTAGTAATTGATAGTTAGTGGTCTGCTCTATAGAAACTCGAAGGACTTTATGTTGTTAGTAGACAAATAAATCGCTTGCTTTTTGTAAGAACTGAAGCTAGTCCTGTTTCCTGTCTATGTGATGTAATTCATAACGGACATTAAGACTGATACGAAAAAAAAATAACATTAAGAGTGGAGTTTACTATAAATGATTAACTACTTAAACATTTATTTTCCGTTACCGCTTCTTGATATTCTAATTATCTTCATTACTCAACTCACCTTTAACGAAGTAGTGTCCCCTGTGGACATCTAAAATAGGAAACAAGTAGACAAAATCACTACATTTCCGTAAACAAAACGAAATAATCACCAGAGGACCGACTCTTTAAAGACACATCTTAAACACGGCAAGGGGTTATTTCTCTTGAGTATTTCATATCGTTGTACAAGCAATTGTATAATGGGATCGCCAGTCCCACGGGTGGGATGTTTGTACCAGGTAAATGAGATAAACGTTTGTTATTTATGTTGAATTATGATAAATATCACGTTACCTGCGTTAATCGTATGAGCTCTCGTATTCCCTTGTTTGATTTGGGGTTCGCGCGCGATTTGGGTCATTATAATGTGACGTCTTATTTTTGTTTTTGCGGGTGGGTTTAAATTGGCGAAGTTGTTTTATTATGTTCGGTATTTCTTTTTTCATATATTATAATTTTGATAACAGGTATTATATTTGGTAGGTACTTTTTTAATAAATGTTGTAAGGTGCTATTTATTATCTTCATTATTCTAAGCTATATTGCAAAAGTGAAAGAAAGAATATGAAGATGGAAAAACCAGCTTTTTCAATTGTAATGCTCTTTCCTGAAATAGCGTTAACCAGACGTCGACAACAATTTTACATTATCTTACGAAAGCTTTCAATATTAACATTACCTTAGAAATAAGTACGTCTATTATTTTTGATAGATGATATGGATAGGTCCTTTCTTTCCGAATTAATAATGTCATAGAACATGTCTTGCATTACCGTAAGTATATACCGTCTTGATATTTACCGAATACACACGAATACCGAACACAAAATAAGACCGTTTTAAAATGATTCCGTGATAATGTTGCTTGCTGGGTCTAAGTACCTATATTCTTGTACCATCCAACTAATATTATGATTTTTTTTATATTAATGAAGTTTTTTTGACTACGCGGGCGAAGCCGCGGGCGGAATGCTAGTATATCATATTCTACCTCAGCGATCGCGCATCCACTAAAAATCTTCATAAATAGAGCGCGAAGAGAAAAACGCAAAATGGAACAAAAACATGTTGTTTCGAGTTGAAACGGGGCTTGTTTGTATTTGATTTGGAGATAAAGTGGTATAGCTCGCGGGTGAGAGCGTTGGTGTGTCGGCAAACAGGCTTAGCATCGCATTTGCAGCTATGTGTGTGCGGGGAAAAATACAATTTTTCTCTATTGAATTTAATAATGCCACTCGTGTGTGTGCGTAGGTGGGTAACTAAAGTGCCTCTGTAATTTTATAAAGTATGATCGATTTGTTCTGTATCTGGGTGGAAAGTGACGTATATATTTTAAAGATACTGCTGGAGCTAGCAAATTTAATATACTAAATTCGTACATGGTTTAGGTATGGGCTCTAGATACCTATCGAAAATACGATAAATACGTAAGTAACTCTGTTTGTCTGTCGGTCTGTCTGTCTGCCTGCCAGACAAAAGACTGTCTTCAGGCCTAAAGTACTGAACCGAATTGTATGAAAAATGGTAAAAAGATAATAATGAGAAAGGACGTAGGTTTTATCCTATAGAAACGTATCTACGCAGGTTGTCCTTTGACAACGCGGACAAAACCGCTGGCAGAAAGCTTGTATCTAATAACACTTAATAGATACCACTCAGAGCTTTCTCGTGAAGAGCTTACTATAGAAATGATCCTATGAAGTAAGGTCTCTCTTTCTGACCGCCTCCTTGGTACAGTGGTTGAGCGCGTGAGCGTAGCACCGAGGGGTCCTGGGTTCGATTCCCGGTGGAGACGAAGAAAAAAAATGTCTTGGTCTGGTAGGACACAGAAGGCTGATCACCTACTTGTCCCTAAAAAGAAAATCGATCAGTGAAACATATGTATAATGCATCTGTCCCTTACCCCACTAAGGGGACACGGGACTTCACTCAGAGCTTTCTACACACCAAAAAAAAAACGCATTACTCAACCCGCGAATCTCGGTTAATTACGTGGTGAACAGAATAAAGTGCATTAGAAAAAAAAATAGAATTAAGACGTTGCAGATTAACTCTGGGAAGTCTGTCGAAAGCACTTTGTAACAAAAAGCGTGAACGCTTTAGCAATGTTGGAGTCAATTTAAAAAATTCACTCGACTAGACTGAATTTACTTGAGCGACTCCGTGTCTTTGAATTTTTAATTTAATATTATAAATTTTGCTTTTAATATGCATAAGTTATGTTTTAGATGGAAAATAAATTACGTATTTTGTTTTATAATAACAATTTAATGTTACGCTTGTTTGTGGGTAATGATGATGTTTTCTGGATAATGAGTAAACTTCATGACTTGTTTTGAAGGGATTTTGTACCTTATTTTCAGTTTTCTTAACTTGTGCGTTTTCTAAAGTATGTAATGTACAAGGTACATGTTTTATCATGTTTTAAATTTAATATAAACTAGCTTACCGCCCGCGGCTTCGCCCGCTTTGTCTAAAACCTAATAAACTTTATACTAAAACCTTCCTCTTGAATCACTCTATCTATTAAAAAAAACCGCATCAAAATCCGTTGCGTAGTTTTAAAGATTTAAGCATACAAAGGGACATAGGGACAGAGAAAGCGACTTTGTTTTATACTATGTAGTGATAGTGATGAACCTATTTCATAAACAAATCCAATACCGTACTAAATAGTAAATATATGCCAAATTGAATAACACCCTACAATCTATTAGCACATTCTCGACTAAATAATTAAAAAAAAAGATCGATAGAATTAACAAAAGAGGTTCTCCATACAAATGGATCGTGCAAAGCACCTCATCCAATTTATGTTAGAAATGTACAAAGCCAATGAGTTGAGATATTGACGTCCTTACCGTGAATCGAGTTATGATCATTGTGAATGAACGTCGATGCTATTTCCTCTGTGAAATTAGCAAGGTATATATTACTGCTTTTTGTTCTGATATGTACTAATTTGGACATGTGTTTTGATTTAACGTGATGTTATTTCGAAGATAAAACTTGAAAGTAAATTAAATATTTAAATGATATATAGGATCTGAAACATGCTTATTTTGGCAGAAGATATTTTGTCATTATTACTTAAATAATTGTCGTTCAAAATAGTAAATAACGTATTGCCATAGTCGATAATAGTATTCGGTTATTTTAGCTATTACGTATAGCTTTAAAACTTGAATAAATATTAACGTTTAACAATAACAGGACAAAGTGATTTTAATAGCTAATTTAAAATAAACATATCCTCACTAACTCCAGTATTTAACGACTGTAAAACTTTCACGTTACTCTAGAACACTCATATTACTTGTGTCCCATAAAAGTTGGTCGCGACGTAAGACGGCGGAATCATCTTCCACGGCATCCGCTTTACGGCCTTAATTCGAAGACAAGCAAAGTATATTCATATTCATAGGGGCTTATGCGCGTATGAAATGTATAATTAACTTACCATATTAACAAACACCGACACCGACTTACCCAGGCTTAGCAGGAAGCAAGGTCTGAGATGTTTGCAACAGTTCATATTATTATACGAGTGCTAATATGAGCTCTTTGGATTGTTTGGGCCGCGCCCGTTTGTTTTGAGGTGAATATATTTGGGAGCCTTGATGCTATTATAGTAGTAGGCTGTATGTACTATGAGCTAGATTAAGATGTTTGTTAGGCTGGCCTGTGTTTTGTATGTGGTTGATTGCTTTAAGTATATTATGTGTGTTGTGCATTGCTTTAGCCGGCAAAGATGTGGATAGAAATCTTTATAAATGTTACAACTAGGTACCAATAGATTAACTTATTATAAAAGTATTTAGGTACTTTATTACAACAATAAATTTACAACGAAATTGTACCCGCAAACTTTATATAACAAAATCATCAAACTCAACAGCCTAACTACGCGTCAGAAAATAATAATTACGCTCCCCCATTGTGGATGGAAACAAAACAAAAATTAAATTGAAATTTACTACAGCAGTAAGTAATACCGGCGCGGCATTGTTATCCAGATCCTAGGCTTTAATTAAGGATCGAATTAACAAGGCTTCGGGAGATTCGGAGATACGACCGTTATCGGCCCGTAACCTTATACCCTGCAGATTTGTTGCTGTATTATCAATTGCCTTGCTCCATTCTGGAGTACGAGTTTTAGGTACAAGCGAATGGGTTGAATTAGCTACACGTAATTGAACGGTTTCGCTTTTTGGTTTGCGAATGAATTATAGATTGGTTCGGTGAATTAACGAATAAGTTGAATTTGTTCGTTTAGTTCATATTTAAACATGCCAACAAATGCAATGGTAACATGTTTATATATTACCTGATGAAAAAAATATATAACACAAATTAATGTTGTTCTCTCTCTCCATTATTAATCTGTATTTTTTTTTATTAACCATCTTATCCCTGTTATAACACTACTCTATAGTATTATCTCAACGTGCATACATCTAGAAATCCTAGTACATTCAACAAACCGTTGCCAGACAACCGAGTGGCAATTATAGACATACAGATTATAAAGACGGCGGAGGCCAGTGAAAAACAGCCCTCCGCGTAAATGTACATCGCAATTTTATCAGTAACACCCTTGTGACGGTGTCGCGTTGTAAAGAAATGGGACGAATATAATGACATCGACAATTACCGCGTATATCTGCGGTTGTTATGCTGCTACTGTGAATCTATTCACATCTAGGCCACCTCGTTATACCGGGGATAGTGTGCATATTGTGTTGTGTGTTGTGAGTTGTGAGTTGTGAGTTTTCGGATGTGTTGTGAGATGTGTTGGTTCTTTGCGACAGTGGGTGTTATGTTTGTTGTGACTGGACGTATTGCAGGGTATATTATATCATATATTACGATGTTTTCATTGTTAGAGTAGGTATGAAGTAAATGTCGCGGAAGAAATCCAACCAATACCCGCGGCCCCATCATTAAAGCGGCTCGACGGAACACAGTGTGGTTTTAGTCGGTAAGAATCCGACATAACCCACGGCTCCTTCCCCGGGGGCCGTGGGTATCTTTGGAAGATTTCCCCACTATAAAAAAAAGGTATGAAGTAAATAATGTAACTCGCTTCTCTTAATTCACTGTTCAATAGTAAATATCATAAAACTTATATATCTACGATACTTTTTAATTGTAGGTTTGAACATGTAGTGGAAGTAGATAGATAGACGTATCAAATATGACTTTTATTCGAAATGTGACTATACCTACCCGTTTTTTGAAAATTTCTACGTATAAAACATAATAAAAATTGTATATGAAAATATACATTATTACATTGTAAATATGATTTAGAAGCAAAATATTAAAAGTTATAGAAGCCAAACCTTTATTACCTCCAAACTTAAGAGATGAAATCTTTAGCATACATTGCAACTGATACTTATTAAATTCGATATCCACTTGGAAATTCAATAGTATGTAATTATGACGTCATTGTTATATAATTCTAAATCGAAATCCGGAATGTTGACCTAACCTCTGAGAGCCCTGGATTAATTCCAGACCAGATCAGTAAGTCCATTGTTACGTCGTATAATATTAATGAACATATATCTTGCATAATATAATTAGAATTCTGAGCTCATATTAAATTTAATATGTTTTATAACGATTTCATTATAAATAGACCATGATAGCTTTTAGTTAGATAAATCTGATTTTCATTAATTGAACTTTAAACGTTTGTCATTAATTTACATACTTACAAAATCTCATAAACTTTTAAAATCAAAGTTTAATCCAAGTAATATTTATTATTTCTTTCTCAGCCAAATCACTTCAAAGCGAAAGAAACAGTGATTAAATTAATAAATATCAAATTAATTACTATATCGTGATCTATCTCCATAATGAATCGAAAATACTACTTCTATATTCTGTTTATAAAGTAACTGATTTTAAAATATATTTTAAAGCCAATAAGTTTGACTCTAAAGTAAAGGCGACAATTTGTTGAAACTTTAAGATTGCTTACTGTTCTGGGAATTACCATCCAATATCCAATGAATACTCTTTACAGAGATTGATTTTATGAAAAGCTTTTTAACATTATAAATGTAGAATAAAAATAAGACTAATAGACTTCTTTATTAGATAAAATTGTATGTTATTACGCAAAATCTCTTGTTCTCATCAATCTTTTATAAAACACTAGCTTACCGCCCGCGGCTTCGCCCGCTTTGTCTAAAACCTAATAAATTATATACTTAATACTTCCTCTTGAATCACTTTATCTATTAAAAAAACCGCATCAAATCGTAGTAGCGTTGCGTAGTTTTAAAGATTTAAGCATACAAAGGGACATAGGGACAGAGAAAGCGACTTTGTTTTATACTATGTAGTGATTTTAATTCTTGATTTATAAGGCAAAATTAAACAAAACCCACGATGTTAATTAATTAATACAACTAGGTATCAAAATATTCGTATAATATAAACTATAACTTTCATTAGAGGTAATTCTAGTTTAATTTAATTACATAGCGCGGATAACAGACCCTTGACCGTAAACTTCTCTTAAGTATCGCATTTCACACTTTTTCGTTCCGAAATTTAGATTTGCCGCCAAATATTTGATGATGCCATGTTTGTGCTCGAACGTATCCTCTTACACCCCAGGTAAAGGTGGGTCCACACTTGATCATTTTCGCGTTTCAGATCTCCGTCGCGAAGCATCGACGCGTATCATGTTTGCTAGTGTGCACGCAAAATGATCGTGATCATGATACATTTCGTATCATGATACACCCAGGACGCTATTAACCGCGTACCTGAATACGTGTCGTAAATAATACTAATAATATAATAATATAAAATACTAATAATGTTAAATGTGATGTCGTAAGATACGGTATGGTCAAAATGGGCGTCCACACTTAGGATACGCATACTCGATACGATACGCCCGATACGGATACGATTAAGGCCTATTCACACTATAGTGGTATCCGCTACCGCCGTGGGTAGCGGTATCCCGATGTGTACGCGATTAAATCTCTTACGCACTATATTATAGAGACTCTAATCGCGTACCGATCCGATCACGGTAGCGAACAGCCAATACCGCGGGATACCGCTCGAGTTTGAATAGGCCTTTACTTGATACAAATGTGGACCCACCTTTACACCCCAGGTAAGGGTTGAGTGTCGGGTAACCCCGCGCCATCGGAACCCCACTAATATATTTCACAATAAGACACCCGAGCCCTGATCCGCCATTGAAATTTCCATTTCATTGTTAGAATCGTTTTCATTTGGATTAACGGAATATTTTCTTTACGAGCGTTCGATTTTACGCGATTCGAATAGGTACGATATCTCGAGTTACACGGCTTATATTAAATTTTTTGTTTATGCTGCATTTTGTGTAATGGAGTTTTCAACCTACTTAAAAAGGGGAGATTCTCAATTCGACTGTATTTTTTTTTTTATTTGTTACCACAGAGCTTTCGACTGGGTGAACCAATTTCGAGAAACTTTGTCCAGTTGTCTGTAGTCTGACCATTTGAAAAGTCA
>CAJQZM010010928.1:0-43438 GCA_907164665.1 Colias nastes | reverse complement strand
TGGTTCATTTGACCCATATTTTTTTCCTATGCGGGCTTGTAGTCTATAATGTATCTCTTCAAATCGCGATATCTCAGAAATAGTAACTCTTGGTAAAGAAATCAGAGAGACCTTTTTTGTGGAAAATTATAAGATCTAAAACTTTGGTCTGAAGTCTTTTTTTATACAATTTACGGTTTTCGAGAAAAATCCAAAAAACCTCAAATTTTGACCTTTGACCCCGAATAACTTTTGAAGCACACATGGGATAAGTGGGGACTTTTCAATTTTTATTTGTTATGGTACACTCCAGCTCCTCACCAAAATTTGGCTTTGTCGGAATTATCCTTATTTCAAATGCTTAACTTGACCGGATTATATAGTGTACTTATAAATAATAGAGGCTCGATTTATTTAATAGTTGGAATTGAAAAAAGGCACATTATGCACCAGTCGGCAGTGAACGCCATCTGCTTTAGTCGTTACGACGGTTATTACTTCTCGCCAAGTGAGAATCCACTGAAATCCACGTCTTATATTATTCTAATGAGATGTTACTTATACCCTTCAGGAATTGTAAAATAGTTTCAGCGCATATTTTTATTGATTTAAAAATTATTGTTACTGTAGTAACGTAGTAGGTATGTTTTTTTTTCTAGTTTATATTATATGTGATAATCTACTTGCATATTGTAAAATTCAAAACCCAATAAAATATTTAATTTGATTAATTATTCTTTCATGTAATAAATATTATTCAACTGTGAGTAGGATTAAAGCTCTGTATATTATGTCCTAATTCCAGAAATGTTAACATACTATCGATTTTTTTGTCGTATCTATTTTTTAAATTAATAATAGGTAAGTACATATCATAATGAATATCATTCTGAAAATAGCCAATATAATTTTTGGGCGAGTCATTAAAAAAATTAAACAACTTGAAAAGATAATGTCAAAGTTGCCTATAAAAATAACAATTAGGGTGTAATTTTAAATATTTTATAAAAATGCTGGCGCTCCGACCTAAATAACTGACCCAACACATTCCTTTTGTCCGGTGGTTTTATAAAAGCTAGAACCCAAAGGCTCATCAGAGAAGAACAACAAAAACGCTATTTTGCATGTAATTCATCTTGTAAGCGATTCATATTACATTAATTTACACCTAACTATATATTTTGCAAGACATTTAATTTACTTTTTTTTTAACTTGGCAGTGTTTATTGCATGAATAATTGACGTTTTATTTTGAAATAAACTGTCTGTATAACTTCATCAAAAGTTATTAACAGAAATAATAAAATAAATTCAATATGAGTCGTTGCTTCTATAACACCGTAGTTAACTAAAATTATGGTTATTTTTGTACCAATGTTATCTGCAGATTACCCCTGATCTGTTTCTTCTATTATATCTGTTTGTTTACTCTTACGACACAAAACTAATAATAAACACATAATAAAGGTGGAAGGTCATTGTGAAATTTATTGAAACGTAACGCGTTCGATTGCCGACAATCGGATGAAGCACTTGCAATGTTTAAATCAATTAGCTCTGACGTTTGAATTGCGGCGAATCGATAACTGAACAAACAACAAAATGTAAATTCTACGTACAATAAAGAGAAAATGTTGGTTGATGTTTTAAAAAACATTAAACGCTTATACACGTTTGTATTATACAATTATTGGAATTTTTCGCGCAATTTGAACAATTATAAACCGAATAAATGAGAAATATTTTAAAAATTTGCAGCAATTTTGTTTGTTGCAGTTTGCGTCAGCTCCAGATAACTATTGTTTATACGGTATAATTTGTATTTTAAATGCCTTTTAATGGTAAAGGTTTTCTTTTTTTTAATAATATGCAGATTGTACACGTTTTTATATGATTAACACTGCATGTAGTACATAGGTACTACCGAAATTTTAATAATGAAAATTTTTCAAGTTTTAGTTTTATCAGGGAGTCATTACTATTATGAAATACTAGCTTTCCGTCCGCGGCTTCGCCCCCGTTTTCAAAGAAAAACCCGCATAGATCCTGTTCCAGTGGGATTTCCGGGATAAAACCTATATGTAAATCCAAGTTGCCTCTATATGTGTGCTAAATTTAATTGTAATCGGTTCAGTAGTATTTGCGTAAAGAGTAACACACATACATACGTAGATACACATACACATACATCCATCCTCACAAACTTTCGCATTCATAATATAAGTAGGATTTTATCCATATCTACTGAAACAAAAATAGTTTACAATCCGTCCAAACGAAGTCATGTGCACAGCTTGATAATGAAATTGAAGTGACGTGTTATATTGTTCAAGTTTTAACACGTGTCATATATACAAAAGAGGATTTAATTAAATTCATGTCATGCATGTACACTACACTGTACATTGTACAGTGACAGGTGCGAACAGATTCAGTAATCACTGTAGTGATAATTTGTAATTAATAACATTTTAGTTTTTATTGCAGTTTATAATTTATATCTCTACTAATAGCATTAAACCAAGAGTCGGTAGTTTTTTTTCTTTTAAATGTCTGTATAAAATAATGTGTTTGTTGCATTTAGGTACTTACTCATTTAAAATACCTATCAATTTATTATTTTACCACAAAAATTGACTATGATGAATGTCATAGCAAGCTTCTCATTTTTGGTTCTAAATTATTCTGAAAAAAAATTAAAGGAATGAAGTAGAGTGTGGAAATTGATACTCGCAAACGGCTGTAGGATAACATGAAATGTATACGAGAGAAGCCAGGGTCTTAAATCTAGTTTGCTGTACCAGGTAATTATTTTATCGTATAGCCTTACAGAGTTTTCAAACGAAACAAACTTTCTGAAAATATCATACCTTTCCTGGAAGGCTTTTATGAAAAATATACATGTAGCACATTTTACGGTTTTTATATGTACCTATGTTATGTATCTTACGTAAGAAGAAAAAATATATTAAAATAATTTATAGGTAATATACATATTTCGTCAAAAGTTGTATTTTTTTTTGTCTATTTTGTTGTCTGTGAATGCACAGATTCAATATTTCAATTTAGTAGTAATAAGTGTTAATATTAAACGAATACATTCATAAAGCATACGTAAAAATATACGATGATAATCCTATTTTCAAAATTTTCGTTTTACTTTTCATCCAAAACACGTTTTTCTTCCTTGTAAACTTATATATTGAAAGCGCTATATAATGAATACAATAGTTGGACGAGGACAAAATAGCGAGCAAACGATAATCGATTTATCGGCATCAGAAACTCAATCTTAAAGTTTGAACCACGCAGTTTAACTTTGTTGCCAGTTCACTTCTTGAAATATTTACTCGCGAGCGATCTAAGACAAATTAGCCGATTGATCGGACTTGAAGTGCTGATATTCTCGAATTATTAATTAATTTAAATCTTAACTAAACTTCATATTTAATTATGAATTAATAGATAAATTATTATTAGTTCATTATGTAAAGGTATTAGCGTGTATAGAGCGACTGCAAGGACGCTAATTAGGTTTTATAAATAGAACAAGGAAACCGCACGTAAACTACAATAAGTACTAAACTAAGTATGTTATTTGCTTTATGTCGCATGTGTACCAACGTGTGCAATGTGCATAATCATTTGTAATTCACCTGTATTCTACATGCTTTAAGGAAACGACTTTAATGTGCCCTTAGTTTTAGTAATATTATAACTATCAAAGTTGTGAAACGACTTGAATGTGCCCTTAGTTTTAGTAATATTATAACTATCAAAGTTGTGAATAATCTTGCGGTTTATCGTCATTTCTGAAATGGAAATAATTTCTAGAATTCATCGTATACTTTCTATTAAAGCAGAATTTCATGAGCACCTATATTCAGACATATAGAAAAGGAAACCTTTTAAATGGCCTGGCCAATAAATAACGGTAGGTATAGCGTGCAAGTAAGCAGTGGCGATTAAGTTTAAATTATATCCTAGTGATGCACCGCTGGATTTAATATTATTTTATTCTTGCATAAGAAAAACAGCGAAAGCCAAACGGTAATAAAAGAATCCTCTGATCTGGTCTAAATTACTACGCGGTATATGTAATCCGCCCGCGCCTCAGGGCGGCATTAATACATTCTCATTCGCCGAGAGGTAAGCTTCTTAGAATAGTTGAACTGCAGCCAACGTTGCTCTTTATTTGCTTATGTAATTCTTGAATTATAATTCAACTGGCTGTTGCCTTCATGCGCGTTTGATTTGATTCCTCGGAATTTCCTTTAAAGATAGGCCTTCATGTAGACTAGGCCACATACCTAACTTATCTAATATTAAAACATGGTCTATTAGTAATCTAGAATTTCTATGATACAGAAATCGATATAGTAAATGTGCAAAATACAGATAAACGGGGCATAAAATATTCACCATAATTCTCAAAGTATTAATTAATTAATTAGGAGAAAAATCTAACAACAAAGTCGAGAAACAATTTTTTAGGTTTCTATCAAATGAAATAAGCCTTTTGAAATTTTTGTTGGAAATGTTAAATTTTGGTTAATTATATCAAATTATTCTTCGTAAGTGGGTGGATAAATCTGATTAATGGGTTTTTGTTTTACATTAAAATACCTATAAATTGTTACTCTTAAAATAATTTTTAAACGTGAAGACAATGTTTTAGATATTCCCGCAAGAAGTTAAGGGCAATACAATAAATAATATTATTAACATATATGATTGTGTTTAGATTAAACTATAAAAATGCTTACACACGAAACTAAAACCAATTAGGATAAAATCATTATACCAAATCATAATCGTAAATTGGTGAACTACAAAGGCGTGTTAATAAAGAGCTCTATTACATTCCGAATCAGTCTCATTAGCTATTTGACATGACCCAACTCAATCTGCCGGAATCGTTGCCACTGACATGACATAAACCTCGAATCGACGTTAATAAATCCCATATGTTTTGATTTATTAGTAGCATATTGCTACGAATGTTCGTAGCCCGTAGAACGCTTGCTATTGAGTCGACTTGTCTTTTGGATGGAACTTGCATTCGATTTTAATTTCGGCTGTGACTTTGAAACCGTTACGAAACGTTTTCTTTCCATTTTTGAAGCGGAGACTTTTCGTATCCTTGCACCAGAAGATTCAAAAGAATAATGATACACTAACATTATTTCGTGAATAGAGGATAAAGTTATAAAAATAGTACTGAAGCGTTTATTATTAGTGACTTTTAAAAAATTCAATAAACAAAAGTTAAGATCCGTTACTAACAATATAATAACTAATTAGCATGAAAAGGAAACATTTTATCCATCTCATTAATTCTTCTTCTTATAAAATTTCGACTTACGGTACAAAATCGTATGTATTATAATTTCTCCGGGGATCGCAGGCACGCATGAAATCATAATTGGATACCTTTGTGATACAAATTGCTTTCCTTTTAAGTTTTAATGAAAATATTTGTATAGGATTATTTATGAATTTATATAAGCAATTTGTAGTAGATAATAATTAGATAATAATTGAAACCGAATTATATTTCCACATCACTGAACTAGCCTAGTTAACAAATGCATCAGTCAATGTTTGGTGTATTTATTTGACGTAATTGTCGTTGTGATAAGTGACCCTCGCCTGGCACTAGCGGCTCTAGGTTTGATTCTCACTGTTGGAAAAATAGCATGTTATTTTATTTCTAGTATTTGTTCATATATGAAAAACTACACAGTTATAATAACTATCCCATATCTGCGAATAATTTACAAAGATCAGGCATGTAACCGATCTATCCTTTAACTTTAGATACTAAAATTTTGTTGGCACTTCTGCTACTCTGCTTATATCCCAAAACCTCAAAATCTTAATCTGAAAATGATAAAGACGATTGGTTTCATGTAACATCGAATATTCTTACATAATACATTGAAGCAATCTTATTATTCTTACCAAACGCCAGCCAGAACCTTGGAGTCTACAGTCGCTTCAAAATAATTCCATATTCAGAAGTCATACGTCATACAAACAATGTTTACAAATATGAAGATAAACGTATTCTGGCATTAATCAAGCTAATGCCATCGTAACACAGTTCGCGACTATGCATACCAAACTGTTGTTAGATTGATGTTATGTTGAACTCAATATACCTACTTACCGAATTTGAACACGCTTTTATATGCAAAATTTATATTTGATGTTATAAATGCCCTTCTATGAATTACATGAAGATCTATACTGTACACAAAAATGGACATTCTAAGAAGGATTCTTATTCCCTTCAATTACTAAGAACCCATATTGTAAAGAATGTCCTTATATTATAAATGCAAAAATGTGTTTATTTGTCTTTGCGCTACTTTACTGCGGCGAAACATGCCATTCCCATGAGAATATCCTTTGACTAGGCGGTCGAAGCCGTGGGCGGAAAGCTAGTACAACTATGAATAACAAACATTAAAAGTAGTAACTATACAATTCAATGCTGAATTAGATATTTTTTGTTTTATGGCATTCAAATGCTTTATAAATATAAATGTATAATTCAATATTGTTTAAATACAGCTTGAGTTCTATATAATATCACAGATGTAATCTCTATATCGATCTTGTACCGTCGACATACAGAAATAACTTCTATTCAAATCCTTCAGCCTTCAGCTTGCGACGCTCGACCCTGACTTATACAATTGCTTTATGAGCTCATTTTCTTTGTAAAAGCCGTTGTAACTGAGAAGATGAATACTACGGTTAATCTATGTTACAATATGTATTTAACTCAGGCCCCGGAACCACAGACACAATAGAAAATCTATTGTGTCTGGGACCGATCGGGCCGCTTGGGGCTCAATGGGTTAATTCAAGTACCCCTTGCTCAAAAGCTATGAAGGTATGTATTTTTATTGACAAACACACGAAACTTTATTCAGTTTAATAATATAAAGGAAACTCATTAAAACTTTACATATATTTTTATCTCGAACAATTAGAAACCTAGCATAACACTACACTTATAATATTAGCCAATGTGTATAATTTCCTGATGATTAAGAATAAACGTGCGACTAAAATAAAATATGTAAATGATGCTCCGCGAAAAAATGGAATCTCCTCCTTCATTAAAAGTTACGAAGTTACGCCTTGTTATTGCCTTGTAATTTGAGAAAATTGAGATAGTAGGTACGTACCGTTCATTTGGATGTAATGTTTTTAAGCTCTGGAGAAATTTCGTTTGAAGCGAGGTCATTGTACGATTTTGTTTCTCGTTTGGCGAAATAAAATCTAAAGTAACATGGATAATGTAGCTTTAGCGAATCATTTTCAATTAGGTGATGCTTTGCAATTGAATGATGACGAATGAACATTTGTGATATTTATACGGAAGTTATTGTAATAATATGGTCAAAATGCATCGCAATCACGGAAGTTACACGGTACCTATCTACGCTAATGTAGTAAACATGTAAATGGCTACATTATGTTTATTACTGACTATGTGCCCGTCCCTGCATGGGTATTCTGTATTATATTTGTTGATTTAACTACAACTTGCCTTAGTCAAAGTTTTCCGTAATAAGATTACAAAAATTAAATAAATACAGCCTTTGTACAAAATTAAAGCATAACTTTAGAGACTGTCCTATTCTATTAATACCATACCTTTTACCCGCACTTCGTATAGCAAATATATAAAGACATAATAGCAAACTGATCTCGTTAGAGATAGCAATCCCACGCTATTGTTGCGTGTTTGTGGAAAAGTGGATCATTTTTTTATCAAGATTAAACGGGTAAATAACTACACATTTATCTGCTATCAATATTCAAATATATCAAGTATGCTTCTATGCTACATGTCTAAAAGTTTTGTGAAGTTCTGAAGAGCTGCAATCTAGAAGGTTTACAAACATACTGGAGCACAATGAATATAACAAGCCACGGTTCATGTGCGACCATCTCATCAGTGAATAATCAATGCATATTCAGTGTGGGCACGGGATGCATCAGCACGTTTTGACAGCAATGCTGTCGAATAACTGTGACGAGCTTCAGCGCATATTCAGCCCATAGAGAAAACGCATTGTATTCGCTGCATTGATACCGAAATGGGAATTTTAAGATAAATGAGGTTGCGTTTGATTGGATAATGTGCACATTATCGTAGACCGCTTATTTTACGGAATTGATCCATTGTTCGGTTATAATAACCGGCCCGGTATACAAAGTTAATTTAAATGGTGTTGATTCCGATATGGGGAGATATGCGAGACCCGAAACCCTTTCTATATGGTACTATGTGCCTTAAATTCTTTAACTAACCGCGTGTAAATGTTTGGAATGCTCGGGCGGTATTTGTTGCTTGTTATTTTAAAGACTCTTCAAACGTTAAATTAATATAATTTACTGTGGCAGTGATGTAAATAGAATATAAATACTCTTTAAAAAAATCAAATTAACTTTCACATTCATTGATACAGTAAGCAGAGAGGAGAACTATCTATTAAATTGAAAATCTATGTTAATTAATAAATACGTCGCGTACTAGAAAAGCGTTTTATTAGAAATCGAGTTCCGCGTATTTCTATAAAATAAATGAAATAAGCTTTATAACGCCCAAACCGCGTAACTGTAAATGCAATAATCCTATCTCATCGGAGCTAACTTTTTTTTGGACATGGCCAAAGTTTTACAATACCAGAGAAGTTCTAATTAAAATTCAACCTAGTAATAGGTACCGGCGAATCACCTGCATAATTTTCGCTCCAGCATCCGAATTTGCATCACAACGTCGTATTCATACATCGCTTTGACAGGTCGCTAGACCTGCACTTTGATAATATCTTCACAATTAATGTTTACGGTTTCACGAAAATCCAATTGAAATTTACGTATGCTCTTTGCGTCGAATCGGTTAAAGTTTCACTATCGGAACGCCATAAATCCCTTGGGATTTTGAACAAAGGTGTTAGCAGTCTTTAATAGTGTAAAAATCTAATCGAACTATACCTTGTAAAATTCTAGTCTTTTGACATAATCTGTATAAGATCTGTATATATAAAAATAGTGCCAATTTTCCTTGGTCACGGCTTCACGCGTGAACTGCTTGTCCGATTTCGATAATTCTTATTTTGATATATTCGTAAGGGTAGCGCCTAATGATTTAAAAAAATGCGATAACTTAACGGACTTTACGGGTTTGTCATTTTGTGGCAAGACAGGACAACGTCTGTCGGGTACATAAACGCATGATGATAAAATCTTCTTTTTAAACTCTCATTTTTATAGTTAACAACAATATTCACGTATTTCAAATGAACAGAAAATCGTTTTGTATGTGATTATAAATTTGGGTGAGTTATTATTAGCTCTGTCATTTATATTAGGATAGTTCTCTCTCCAAAGTAGCGTGCAGCAATTTGCGACTAGTTAGTTTAGTACGTGATAAGAAATTTCAAGGAATATAATGCAAGGAATTGCAACTTCTCTTCATTGTTTAACGTATAAACCTAAATATATCCAGAGAATTACGATAACAATTTAACAAGGTAGTTAGGTAAACTTCGTACAATTTTAACTTTATTTTGAGGTACTCGTACAACTTATTTTTTATGTGAAAAGCTCTTAATTTGTTTTAGGTGTCGTCATTCAAAAAAACATCTGAAATATACGTAAATAAAAATAAGGGCTTTATTATTGTGTCATGATCGGCTTAAAGTAGTAAGGTTCCCACTAACCAATAAGCATATTATTAAAATAACAGAAAGTGCTAACTATGTTCATATCTCGCTTTAATAACCTAAAGTTGTAGTCTAACGCAATATATTCACTAGTTCACAACAAAGTTAGGACATCGGTATAAGTTTAAGCTTTTATTACTCTCTCAAACATTCGGACAGTTTGTTTCCTACTGACGGAAGGGGAATCCAGGAAAACGCATAGTTGAGGTGAATGGGAACTACTAAGCTTTTTCAAACTAATAAACAAGGTAAATGTGTGGTGAACAAACAGATCTTTTTCTGTCTTTTCTAACAGATCTGCTAAATACCTCTACATTCATTGCTATGTTAAACTTATTTAAATATTCAAAAAATTCATGGTTTAGAAGACACTAAGGAGTTTCTTGCCGGTTTTTCTCCATAGATACTGCTTTCCGAATCGGTGGTAAATGTTAAAAATATGTAATGACGATTAGAAAGTGCTTCTAAAAGAAGTCTAATTGAATAAATAAATGTTTGACTTTGAGTTTGACACTCCTCTGATTATTCTTTGCAAGTAAGGGCTCATACCCATACTTGCAAAGAAAATTCAGTATTCATAGACTTAATACTAGAATTTATAACAAATGCTTTTAATAAAGTCCACATATGAGTTCGCATCTTCCTCCATCAAAAGGCAATAACGTTTTAGATTCCTCTCATCTTAAGTAAGATTACGTCAGAGGCATCGTATTTGAACGGGAATGAACTTCAAGACGATTCAGACGTGATCTTACGATGACGATTCTTACGCAGAGTGTAAAAAAGTATTTAATATTAAAATATAGGTTTGCCAGGAGAAAACGAAAAAGAAGGATACCAATAACATTTATTACAATACCAGCAAGAATAATGAAATAACAATGACGTTAATTTTAGTGTGGCATTACATTTAATTAATATCAATGTTTAATGTTAGATCGGTGAAAAAATATTTGAATTATTTAATACAAAATTTTACCAATTAATAATAATTACATGATTACCAACCTAACACAGCTGAAACGAGCTCGAAATGTCAAAATAAATAATGAAATAAATTAATCAACTTTGAAAGCAGTTGTAAAATATCAAATTCTACCAGAATAATTCGTGAAATATTACCAAATAGAAATTGATATACAGCTTTTACGTATGGGACAAATTGGAGGATTCATTTCATTTTTATTTAATTCAATATTGCGAATACTTTTTATTGCTTATTCCACCGCATATATAGATAATAATTTACATGAATGGTGACGATTATCAGCAATGTGTAACAGAGGTTAGTTCGGATGAAGGAATTGATCCAACCACAACACTGTAACATCATTAGAAGATCGTTAGTGCGTGAGTATTATAGCAATATCTCGCTAATGATATAATCGGATAGGGAACCGTGTTAGATTCATTGTTAATGAGACTAAGTAAGTTGTTTGATTGTTGAACAAAACAGTAAATTGTGTAATGCAATTTAATGAGATTGCAATATTTAGAGAATAACTGAAACTATTATTTATTTATTTAAGTAACTGTAAATATAGATAAGAATATCTGCATACATAGTTTTGTACAAAGGGATCATTTCCTATTATTATCCTCAACCAGATGATTAGCCCTTTGTGCATTAGTAGATCGAGACGTTATTGTTAGTTTCCAAATTATGATCAAACCTAGTCCGTTTCTTTTTATACGCAGTATGGGCTATTTTCACTCATCAAAATAGGCAGTTAGTCTTATAAAATTTTTCAAAAATACTAGGTACAAAGAAGAAAATTGAATTTTTTAATCCAGTCAAAATATCCAGACTTGCCGCGAACTTATGGAAAATTCTATATGATATTGAAACACAATTTCAAATAACACACGAGCGCGTCATTATAGATTCAATGAATTGCTAATATTATGCTAATACCTCTTTTCTTTCAGGATCAGCGTAATTTTAAACGAGGAAAATGCATTTACATTGAAATAAACGAAGTGAGTTTTATGGCTGTGATGCTTTTAGGCCATTATTTATGTACTTAAAAGATAATAATGGAGTAGGTAGCTATTTCCTACTAATATTATAAATTCGAAAGTGAGGATGGATGGATGTTTGGTAGACTTTTACGTAAACGGAGTCCGTATTTTATTTGCAGAAATAAACACAATATATTTTACTACAAGTGAGGTTCTTTAGCTATAAATTCAACAAGGAGACAATTAAACACAAAACTACTGAGGCAAAACAAGCCATTATTTTTCTAAGGAACAAAACCGTTAGTTTTTCTAAGAAAATTCTTTAAACATTTCAATTTGTGAGATATAAAATAAATTAAACTATGAATATAAAGAAGTAGATTTAAAAAGGAACAATACTAGGAACTCTAAAACATATTTCGGTCTATGCGATGCTATTTCGGTATATGCGATGGTCTATCGAAATTAAACTGTAAGTATAACTTTATTTAAAACTAGAGGTCCACCCCGGCTTCGCCCGTGGTACATATTTATAAAAGGTAGCATATGTTCTTTCTCAGGGTCTAAAGATTATCTGTGCCAAATTTCATCAAAATCGGTCCAGTAGTTTATGCGTGAAAACCATACATACATACATACATACAAACCTTTCCTCTTTATAATATTAGTATAGAAATACATTCAAAACAAAGTATTTGGTACGAAGATTTAAGTAGATTAGACATAATGTGAAAGATATTTATCAGTGATTTTTACATACTCATATTCAATGAACGTTTTTATAAAATTCATTTAACCTAAGATTAAACAGTGAGCTTATTAATTAGAAAGGGTAAGCACTTTGCAATAAAAACACACAACATTTGCTAACGTCCACTCTTTTTAAATTAATTTGCATTTATGCATACATGTTAATAGAAAATTTGTTTTTCAGCGCAAAAACTGCAAAAGTGCAAGGTTTTTATGATTAATTAATCTCTTAATTGAATTTTAAGTGGCAAAATATGGGTTATTGGTTCAATATTGTGAATAATGAATAGTTTATCTTGACTACATAATTCGCTTAAACTATTAACTTTACTTTATGTAAAATAGAATTGATATTCAAAGAATGAGTTACTTTTATTTCGCCAGTTCAATACATTAAAAACTAGTCGACATGTCTGACGTTTTGCGTTATTCACGGGGGATGGATAAAGACGGTCTGGGCGACAAATTGGCGACAGTGACGTCACCAGCTGTAGGTCAGTGGAACGGGGAGTTATCCCTGGATTCAAGGCTATGAAAACAACTTGAAGGTGAGGTGTGACAGGTTGTTAACAACATGCTAATGGACGTCTATGTGCACGCAAAACACGCCTTCGGTTAATCCGGATAAACGTTAAAGCTCTCGCTAATGCGAAAAAGATTTCATTTTCGGAGAAATTGCATTAGCGTAACATTATACTATTTGGACGGAAAGGGTGCTCCGTTAGAGCTCTTTAATATTATTAAAAATCCACATACATATGTTTTGTGGAGCGTTCTTCGTAAATTATATGAGGTACGTGCGGGATGAAGGAACGTTTTGTGAAATTTGAAATCCAGTTTCACGTTAATAAGTATAATTTGCTAGTAGATGATTCCTGCTTTCTAGGTAAATTGTACTACATACTTATAAAAATGTCGCGTAAAGAAAATTATGATATTAATAATACGGGATTAGTTATTACTTTAATTAAATTTTGAAGTCAAAGCTATGCCATGTTGAGCACTTTTTGGTAAATTTCATTGTGAAATTTCAAATCTTTTTTAAATTATGAGTTTTTACTTCTATAGGCTTTATTCTGACAACTTAACTTTTTCATATTGTTTTTACGAAGATGCGTCACTAATAAATAGCCCATGAAATATAATACAATACACAAAAGATGCGCAATTATACCGTAGATATGCTGTAAAAATTGAACATTGGGGTCAGCATTTCAACCCTCAGGCAGGCTGCGTCGGCGACAGGCGGTCGCGACGCAGCGGCGCCTCTCTCGATCGATGCCAGCAGATGATCAAGCCAGACTATCTTCAAAACTAATGCACGTGTTTTACATAACTTTATGGCCAATATATTTAACTTTGATAAGATACATGTTGGTGAAAATTTTGGCTTTTCTTGTTATTATGACTTCATGCTACAAAATTGTTGATTAATTTTTCGTTTATGGTTGTGTATTAGCTTAACTATAACTTTTTCCGAGACCTAATTAATACCTGAAGAGTTTTATTTAAAATAATACCTATAAGATGCTATACTGACAATAGAAGACTGTATTAAACAAGAGTATTATTAAACGACTACAAAAGTTTATTCATATAATAGGTTTTTCTTTCACTTGAGGGAGAGCGCTAAAAGCCACTCTTTAAGATTAATGATTGCGTATGTAGACCAGTGCCAGTTACCCAATAAGTAAAAAAAGGCTTTTCTTAAACAATCTATTATTCTCTGTCTCCTATTCTTTGAATAAATTCTGAACTGTCTGCAGTCTTCTATTTTTGATATAGGTTCGCGAGTGTAAAATTAGGATATACGTCAATAAGAGAATTCGTATCAGTGTGACTAAATTTCAACTCTACTGATCGATATTTTGAGACTATTTTAAATAGAACAGACCTTAAATTTATTTTAGAATACATAATATATCAAATTTATATGATAGAAGATACGATGCAAGAAGATAACGATTATGAATGAAGCTGAGTTTAAAACCTGCTTTGCCATTTGCTCATTTAGATTATTCCCATTTAACATGAATATTGTAAGAGACTAAAACTCATGTCGACTTACACACGCCATGTCGAGTATTTTGATCCGATGAATGCTATGCGATTAGGGCGCGACGTACGAGCAAGTGCAGATTACAATCCGCATCCCAGTGTTCCCTCTGAGCAAACGGAATGCTTTAATTGTCTAGATTTTACATATAAGACGCTTATTTCAATTGCTCTGCTCCCGGCTATTTATTTTCTGTAGAAACTACGACAAGATTAATTTTACTGTTTAATCAAAGTCGTAACTTTTATCTGTAAATATTCCATTATCCAATTAGCTTTAAATAATTGCTTTCTTTCTACAGCTGTGGATTTAATGCACTCAAATATAGTTTTATTTTCGAATAACATAATTAATAATAAACTCCAGTGCCACCACGTCATAATTTCACTTGTGGTTTGGGCGTAACTCGTTCGGCCGAAAATTTTCAAATTTACGCTCATAGCGTAATTTATTGCGTTGTACATTTTGCATCGTTTGTAATGATTGTATAAAATTATTATAAATTGAGATTTATTATACTACTTAACATGAGTAATCTAAACAATTTCCATTGCTAATTATATTTGAAACATTTTATTTAACTGCACTTCTGTATCGTCGAATTGCAGCAAAGCGTAATTGAACATTTGCAATTCTCAGTTCAACGAATACCCATACGAGTTTTACATACTTCGATATAATAATAAAGTTGTTGAACCGTTTTAGAATTTTACAGTAAAATGTATGAGCTAGTTGAGTACGACGGCAACGAGTGAAACTGGTAATATTGGATAAGTTTGAACCTTTGTACAGGTCGTGGTAAGTTTAATTGTAATATAAACTTTGTTGTGTTGTAGCTCCGACGCAATTGCTAAGTTCGTGATAGGCTTTACTATAGAGGACGTATATAGTAAACGATGCAGTAGTCGAGATAGCGATGACCCGTCTCAGAGGCTGAATGTCCGGACTTGGAAGTTGTAGATTGATAGATTTGTGTACTAATCAATTTGCCCTTGATACTACTATTATCTTAACATTTATTCAGAAAACCAGATAAATAATATCGAAACGAAAGATGAGTAAGATGAACAGGTTTATAAATATAAAATCATGAAATCGTGCACAGTAGAAAATTTTCTGTAAATGATAATGATAACGTGTATTCACATATTTATTTTCATACATTACTATTCATTATCGGTTATCGCAATTAAAAGTTTTCCGTTATTTGCTCTATCTCTATATCACGAGGGATCGCACGAGTTAACTTACCGAAACTTCATGATAAATTATCTAGATCCTATTTTCATGTTATACCAAACATTATATAAATTTAAGCAATACAAAACAGGTCTATTTAAATCTATGATTACCTAACTTCACAATAAACATTAGTACATTAAAATATGACGAAAACAATGAGAATGGAATCAAAGACAGTTATTCATGTGGAATAAAAGCACGGCTGGCTTGCGTCACATTTTCAGAACTGCTATATAAAATATTAAAGCGGTTGCCTGCTCAACGGATGGAAAAAATATTAATACTACGAAAAGTGCAGTTACAATTCCTGTTTGTTTTATCTGTCAATTTTCAAATTAAAATTACGTCGAACCTTTAGAACGTTAATCAATTAGGGAAATGGTTACATATCTAGTGGATAATAAAAGCTCTTGGCTGTTTTCATTTCTAAATGAAATTTTGCAATAAAATTTAGTTATCATATAAAAAAGCAATTTTATCAATTTTAGTCTGGAATTTTTACAATCACTTATATTTTTTATTCACTTCAAATATTTTTATTATATAAATTCATTTCACATCTATATACTACCTATGGCTATTAATAACAATTATCTTCAGACTGAAAATAACTGTCTAAGCTTTTTATCTGATCAATGTACCTGCCATTATGTTCTAGTAAAATTGCGGATCATAAAAATGTATTGAAAGGATACTTAAAAAGGGTTATATCATAATCAGCAGGTAGATCGTTTATCATGTCACGCCCTTTTCTGTGTGATGAAAAGATCTGCAATAGATACTTTTATAATCACATACGATAAAAAGAGTTTAGTACGTATATCTTGGTTATATCTGTACAAACGTTATCCATTGTACTTTAACCTACATAGGGTGCGTAATAGTCACTTTAATGGCTCGGAATTCATAGCTTTAGGTTATCAAATCATAATATAATGTTATTACCCTCATAAAATAGGCTATAACGCATTATCACATATATAGCCTTAATACAAAACACAAACCTGTATGTTTTGCTTCAGCGAACTCCGACGAGGATTAGCCGCAACCTCATTATCACACTTTTAATGTGTACTTAGTACAGGTAAATTGCCATTTTCAATAGACACACAGTTTCGTGGTTAAAGGTTTACAAGAAATTTATCAAACTTCGTATAAAATTGAACCTACAACATACCTACTTGTAATGTGTTTTGTTTTATTTTTTTGTTCAGCTTAGTTCACCAATGCAATCACAAAAAAAAATAAAAGTAATTCGTAAAAGATAAAACAAAATGCTACTAACAATGCTACCTATAATATATTCTAACCAGTTATTTAGAAAAAAAATGTTAATCAAATTAATTTGCTACAGTGAAAAATGAATGGAATGGGGAAGTATAAATCGATATACAACTAATGTAAAGGTATTAGTGACGTAATCGAGGCGTAGGCGGTTCCCAAGTTCATAGACTTTTATTAATATCTCGTAAACAAAAGTTCCATGAATTTCAGTAGAAATCATATAACTACAGGATGATAGCAAGTTTTGGTAAATTAACTCAACTGTTTCAGTTCTTTGTAATCTTCTTTGAGGTTAACGATTGAAGTCTTATTCTACATGGAAACCATTTAAATCTTAGATTAAATTCTATTCTTATACTTGGATTATCATATACAATTCTTTCTTATAAAGTACTCAGTGATGGAAACATTACAGGTGAATTCTGAATTCTCTCGCTCGCATATTCCTTTGGGAACAAAATCTAACAGCCAGCTAAAATTGTACAGAACTGACCTTTATGAAACATGAGAAATTGCTTTATTTTCACAATGGTATAGTCTATAGGAATTTCTAGTTTAATATAAAACTGATAACGTGTGATAACTACTTCTTATTAAAAAAGGTATTTACTGTTAATTTATCATTAGGTATATACCAAAACCAACTTTATTTTGAATACATGAGATTACAAACAGATCCTTCAGCAAAATTTCAATACCTAGTAAATAAATTAAACGCAAAACATACCCCGATATAAATATTCGACTTCATTATCATGCCATTGTTTCATCTTATCAAAAGTCTTCGTCGTGAAAAAAAAAAGTTTTGGGTGACAAGCAATTAAAAATGCTAAAACATTATCAATTGTTAAAATAAAACAAGCAATATCAATTCAAAATACATGTATCACGTATTACAGATAATACAAGATATGCATAGTGCAACGCTTGTCATGTCACAGATGGGCGAACAAATGTTGCCAGCAATCATTACCATCTCATGTTTCAGCCATCAAAGGCGTAGCCACGAGCTTAGCACGCTTATATAATCTGTTCAAACGATTATATACCGCTTCGAATATTGTTATACACAATTAATATAGCTTGTAAGAAGATCGATTACATGATGCAAAATTAACGCAGGTGTTTGAAATTTGGCGTCAATAAGCCATTGTCCCTGGTCCAAAAAAAATATAGTGTTTCTATTGTTTCTAACTCGGGAAAGTTTTAAATAAAGATCGAGCAGTTATGAGTTAAATCGTAACTTTTAATCTTTGACATGTACTTACTGACAAAAGTACTATAAGAGAATTTGAATAAAGAATAGTGTTGCCCAAATGCAAGAACAAGACGAGACTTAGCCAGTCTTGGTCTTGGTCTTGCGCCAATACACCTGGTCTTGGTCTTGGTCTTGGTCTTGCGCTCCCAGTCTTGGTCTTGGTCTTGGTCTTGCAGCAAGAGTCTTGCAAGTCTTGCAATTACCTATTAGTCTATTACTATTTATTAAAGTTTACTTTAAATCTTAGAAAAACGTATTAGAATTGGAACATTGTGAGCTTGAATTAACATAGCCATAGTAAAGATCAAGCAGATTAATAAATAACTGAAGATTTGATAAGAAATTCGAAAAATCAACTGACCTATATATTGTCGTTTTCCATGGAAGTAACTGTTTCTTAATAAACATTTATGATTTATAAGCTTACATTTGCTAAAACATGTAAAAAAAACAAATTAATTACAATTATAATATATACTTACTAGAATGAATTAATATGACATCTACTACCTATCCTTACCATTTTATCCTAATCATAATACTATTTGCGTGATCAGTATAATGTATTCATTTTCATTCTAAGCACTCTGAAACTTATTTATTCTTTGGAACACCTGTAGGTACTCTTAAAAAAATTCGAAATTATTTTGCATGAGTATACCTACGCCCTATGGCGGCAATCAAATAGTGTCAAATGTTATGATTTCGGCGTGGCGGCAACGATTGTTTTAGATTTCAAAAGAAGCCGCCGGCGCGTGTATCATAACCATGTACTTCCGAAAAGCGGCAAATTTCTTTGAGAAGTACTTGTACAAAACCTTTGATGCCGTATTATCAAAGTGCCGATGGTTAAAACATAACTATGCATGCACTCAGTTTGATTTTAATAGATATTTTTTTATTCGCTATGTTTATGGTATTAGTCGTAATGCGCATAGGTCCAGTTTTTCATATTCTTTGATATAGTTTTTTGCGTCTCATAGAATTCCTAAGCGTACCTACACCGAACTGTTACACCTAACTACTCAGTGAAATAGCGCTAAGTCCTAGCTGCAAGACGCAAGAGTCTTGCAGGCTATGTCTTGTTCTTGCTCAAGTCTTGCACGGTCAGTCTTGGTCTTGGTCTTGCTAAAAATACGCGGTCTTGTTCTTGGTCTTGGTCTTGCAAAAACGCAAGAAGTCTTGTTCTTGCGTGCAAGACTGCAAGACCAAGACTGAATTTGGGCAACACTAATAAAGAATAATTGAAACAAGGCAAAACCAACTGCTAATTTATTAAATTCATAGTCTCAACCTTAGTCAACCGTTGTGTCATGAAAATCGTGTAAAATTATTTTGAGAGAGAAGATTTCATGTGATATTCCGTAAAATGTCTCCAGGTTAAAGCTAAATAGAATAACTGGGAAACATAATATTACATACCCCGAGTTCTATTGAATTAAATGTAACCTGTGCGCTGCCTTATTTATATCCGTTTTCATAGATTTTATTTAGCACAGACTCTTTAAATAGTACCTAGTTATTCTTCAATTAATTATAGCAAAAGCATAGAGCTCATACTTCATTTGTCAGAGACAAAAGACTATAGTTTTCGCATGATAAATAATGAAGTTTTAAGATAAACTTAAACGTCTCAGGCACTACCGACGCGGAATGTAAAACATTTCATTAAATAAGTTAGTATGTTGTTCTTGAAGTTGTTACTTATTAAACAGGTTGCGATAAATTATACAAAATAAATACAGGAAGCTTGAGACATTTAGATAGAGAGAAACGATTAGTTTTTCTTTTATTAATACCTTTGATATAGGACTTGATTGTTTCATTTATTATTACAAAGAAACTGTTTTAGTGTTTGAATGAATACCTAGCCATTTACAATTCTCTATTCCACTCTATGAATAACATTAAAATAAAGAAAAAAATTAGATAAAAGTCCTGAGAAATGGTCCAACTATATAATAGACTCTTTTCATTAGAAATTTTTATTCAAATCTATTGCTCTCATTCTTTAATATACGTTAAGAAGCAATTAATTCTTTCACTAGTGTTGTAGAAAGTTTGCAGTAAATGCTCATTGGGGAGCAATTATTTTTATAATGGCTGAAGTTGTTCTGTAAAAGTAATATCGCCGCTGAGAATACTATTCCAGAAACTTATTTAAAACTAGCTTTCCGCCTGCGGCTTCGCCCGCGTTTTCAAAGAAAAACCCGCATAGTTCCCGTTCCCGTGGGATTTCCTGGATAAAACCTAGCCTATGTTGCTCAGTGAAGCTTTCTAATTGTGAAAGAATTTTTGAAATCGGTCCAGTAGTTTATGCGTGAAAACCATACATACATACATAATTACAAACCTTTCCTCTTTATAATATTAGTATATTATTACCGCGAAGCGCGTCGAACGCGGCAACTGATACACAAAAATAATCCTTATGGCATGATTCTGTATTCACGCGCGATGACTTATAGCGTATTTCATGTATAACTTTGGTGTTTATACACCGATTTACATGATTCTTTTTTTATTGAATAGGTAATAAATTTAAGAACATTTGTGTCGTACATGATTTCTATGTAGCTTTAACCATTAAGGCTGCACACGCGACGGAAGCTTAAAAAATGGAGTAACTTCTCCCGTTTTCCCAATATTTCCCTTCACTGCTCTGCTCATATTGATCGTAGCGTAATAAAAAGTATACTATAACCTGCCCAGGAGTATGAAGAATAATTGTGCCAAATTTCGTTAAAATCCGTCGTGTAGTTTTTGTTTCTATAACGAATATACAGACAGACAGACAGACAGACAGACAGACAGACAGACAAAAATTTTACTGATTGCATTTTTGGCATCAGTAGCGATCCCTTATCACCCCTTCATAGTTTTTTTTTAAATATATTTCATGTACAGAATTGGCCTCTCTACAGATTTATTATAAGTATAGATTTAAATAACGAATGGTTTTACGAGATAACGTTTAGAAAACATTTATATTTAATAAATAATTCGAAAAGGCTTTTGAATTAGACATAGTAAGATAAGATAATATTGAAGGTTTTAAAGAAAATGAAAAGTTTTTTGTAACTAACGTAACATAAAAGTATCCATCTTCTATTCATGATGACTTTATATCTGTGTGTAATTTCTTGTTCAATAAAAGTATTTAAAACATATTTTTCATGGCGCGAATCCAATACGGAAAAATACAATTTTTGTCTATTTCCTTGCACTATTTAACTTTTTCAATCGCTTGTAGCGGTTATTTATTTTGTATAAAGTTCATTTCGATTTGTGTGTGCAGAGAAATTTATGCAAACAACTCGTCACAAACAACTCGTAGTTTAGTACAGGTTACAAAAAGATTATGGAAATCCCCTTTATTGCATTTGTACAGTCTCTGTACCGATATTCAGTAAAACATAACATTTTTCAGTTTAAGCGCTTTGAAAAGTAGAAATATGGCCAGCGGATAAACTGTCATGTCTATTTATGATATACTACAGTTCGCCGTGGCTCTGTCTGAGTTTTTTTTCAATGTTAACAGTCATTATTCTTACCTAAGACGAATTTAACAAAATCTCTTCAATCGTCTTTGAGATATAAATTTGAAAATGTGTACATATTTAAACACAATAAGACTACACAAGGTATGGTACGTCTAGTCTTATTGTGTTTAAATATTATGTACATGTGTAATATATATATTAAAGATTTCTGATTAAACGTTCTTTCTTCTGGTTTTTTTAATGTGTATCTTTAAAAGAAAGCTTGCAATACATACCCAAATTGGTATGGGTTGTATTTGTCAGTTTAATTATTATTATTTATTGGAAAACAAAACATTTTTATCAGACCTGCAATTAATGTCCCCATTTAAGAACATGGTCATAATAAATTAAACACATAAATATTACGATGATAACATCTTGACAAAACATATGCATATTGCATATGTTATGCAGTGTTTAAAAATTTTATTGATTAAAATTCGTCGATATCGATAAAAATTGATCAATAATATAAGATTATCTAATCTTATCGACATCAAATCTAGGTTGATATTTATAATAATTATTGGTGTTTAATAATGATTTTAGTAGTTTTTATTTAATATAAATACATACACGTGTAAGTGTAGTATTAGCGATGAAAAAAGAAAAAAGAGTAAGCGATGATTTCTTAACTTTCAAGTAGCATCTATTCATTGGTACTTGAAAGTTGATAAATCAGCTTCAATCGTCTACTTTTCTTTTATGTTTTATACAATATGAAATGGCATTATAATCATATTCCGATCGTTTTTACTTTGCCCTTGAGAATGATTCCAATACTATTTTATATATATACTAGCGGTCCGCCCCGGCTTCGCCCGTGGTACATATGAAAAATAGATGTTGGCCGATTCTCAGACTTACCCGATATGCACAGAAAATTTCATGAGAATCGGTCCACCCGTTTCGGAGGAGTATGCAGACTAACATTGTGACACGAGAATTTTATATATAAGAATATATTCATATACAGCTATATTCTCGCAGACATGTCATTGATAAAAGTAATATAAATACTTTCAGCCTGAAAATAGAATAAGGGTAACTTATTACAAACAATATACGATATATAATATAGCATTAAGCCCTTTGTAATTAGCAAGACCTTAAAAATACATATTCTTATTTGAATACACGTACGTACGTACGCACGTACGAAAAGCCCGGTCGTTTTACCCGCGGCAATTTGATGAAATCTTTATAAACCCTGCCTTGACCACACTCTCACTATAAAGTAAATTGTTTCAAGTTTACAGCTATTTTATAGATTCTAATCCATCGTTATTTACATTTTCCCGCACTTTCCAATCCCCGCGCAATTAATTTGGCCACTGTTCAAATAAAAAATATTTACTTTTTGTTACTCAATCGAAATATCAATCCAATAAGCACATCTCATTTTACAATAGACTTTTAATCTTTTTTACGTTCAATCAAAGAAATATAAAACACATTCCCCAGATTTCATATTTACAAATAAGCATATTAAAATTACATTTTAAGTTCGTGAACATGAAATTCTCGCAATGAATTTTAAAGTTCAGAATGTTATTAATAAAATGAATTTTTTTTTATACTTATTCAGTAAACAGAAAAAGCCTATTTTCCACCATTAAGTAGAGGATAATTATCATTAACCGACTTCTTTGTTGCTGCTAATACTTTCTTTAAGAGCATTAACTTTCCATCGAGGTTAATGCCGCTAGAAACTAAGCAAAAACTAATATCAAAGTAAACAGATGTTGCCAAATTACTTATAAGTATTCGAATTTGCGAGAGTAGGGAACAAATCTATAAACGTGACGAAATTGTTGGACAACGGTTCCCATTATTTCGTAATAAAACAGACAATATGTATCCGACAAAAAATATTTTTTGTGTACCTCATTTTGGTTGGTGTAGCTTTATGAGGAATAAATTCGTTTTTCATTTGCGGTATGAAACTGATTATTAATATAACATTTATATATAACACAGGATATATGTATGTTAAACGTTCCTTATAGAAGATGTATGCCAAAAATGATACGAGGAATATTTATAAACAACAAAACCAAATAAAAATCTAGTTTTAATAAAAATATTTATGTTTTCGCCGATACCTCTGCTAATGAAAACCAAACATTTATGTAGTGTGGGTACTGGGTGCCCATATAGCCAGCATTAGTTACGCGTAGGATTTATGTCGGCCAACAAAACCGCTAAGCCGATAACCGACGTACACTCTGAAATTCAGCGAGATTTACAAATTGCTCTTATTTTTATCCGAGATGAAAATAATAAAATTATTTGTATGATTACAGAAATAAAGCTTATTCACGTCTGATTTATTGGTTTCGAATATAATCTTATTTCTATGTAAACTAGGTTTAGTGAGGTTGAAAACCTGTCAGTGCATAAACTTTTTCCTAACTGTGAAGGAATCTCGATTGTATGACATAATGGAGTTAAATAATAACGTTTTTCTTACACAAAATGATCACATTGAAGGTTTATTTAGCAACAAAAACAGGAAAAAAACACGAACGTAGAACAAACAGGGATATAATAACAAAACAGAATTAAAAAGATCGCTTCTACAGTACAAACAATAACATGATTTGCCCTGTATTTGTTGTTTAAACAATCAAAGCACGTCTTGCGTCTTTTTATCTTCATCGATGAATATGATGCCTAGTCACGCATTCGGTAACATGTGTATGAAACAAAACTCTTTGTAATCCAGCCGAAGAGAAATCCTAGAACTGTTTGCGAATTCAACGACCCTTCAGTACATTTCGCGACTGAAATGAATATATTCGGATAAACTTTTCAATGTTTCAGACGCTTGTAATTTGATGTTTTTCTTTAGTTTTACGAATATACGAATACACATGTGGCGAAAGGTCAAATGTAGTCTGATAAGATTATACGATTTGATGATATGATTTTTAAGATTGCTATCATAATATTATTCATAGAAATTTATGCAAATGTTTATCAATTCTTAAATTACCAAAATTAATATTAGAGAATTCGAAGGGTATTTATAGCAGACAAAATTCTGCATCAGCTTCATTATTTTGATAGGAACTACATGATCGATTTAGTGTCCCATTACTTTGCTTAAATTATGAAAAATGCTGTTAGAATACGATAAAGGAAATACGCTAAATAAATAGGTGAGTCTCTCTGTCTGCCGACTTTCAGAGCCCAATTTTTCAAATATTTTAAAGCGGTTGTGGTCACGGGAAGGCTGAGGATGACAGGTGCACAAAGGATCCTCAGAGTTATTGCGAATACCTATGTGTAGATCGTTGTAATGTTGGGTTCTTATTATGCGACGTAAGTGTAATTGTTTCCAGAATTGTTACAATTAATCTCATTATTTTTGAACAAAGAAAACAAAGAATTCTTATACTTGAAATTTTGTCTATGTACTTCTTTTTTTTCTTTTTTCATGATTTTCGATAATAATTTTTACGCTGACTAATACTTAAATAATCAACTTTGAACTCGAAATTTGAATATAAAGCGATGGAATCTTTAATTTTTAAAAATTTAATAAAGTATTAAGAAAAAAAATAGTGAAGACACACAATTCGAAAATATCTGTGGCTCAAATTAATTTATATTCTTAAGAGCAAAGCGTGAGCCAAGTTATTTATACTAAGTTTTTTTTAACTAACTACAATAAATTGCATAACCATGAATTTTCTCTTCTTAATAATTTTTGTTAATGTTTATATTACTTAAAATCATTCTTATACTTTTTCGTACGAATATTAACATAAATCTAAAGAACATCGATCACAAATAATACAACACTTCTATTTTGTCTGCTATCGTATATTTTATCTATAGAAAGAACTGTCAAAAGCAATAGCAGTGAGGCGTTAATTTAAACCCTTGTTTAAACCCAATAGAAAATAGTGCCAAAAATTGAAAAGTATTGTAATAACAATAAAAAGTAATATATACCTAATAATTTACGTTTAGAAATATCTAAACGTAAATTATTAGGTATATATTACTTTTTATTCATGGACCTAAAAAAGGTCTTTTATTTCTTTATTTTTTTAGGTCCATGTTTTTATTAATACTTATTAAATTCAATGTATTGTTTTAATGGTGGATTGTTTTTGATTATTATCGTCGAATGACAAAGGTAAGTAATCGGACAAATCACGACTTGATACGCTAATTCCAAACTATATTTTATCGATATCGATAGAAAAACACATCACGTTACCAAAATTATTATTTTTAACTTGTTTCTTTTTACACGTCTCAAAGATAAATTTTCTATAATTTTAGAGTAGTTCCTAAGCGCAGTATTTTTGACGAACATTTTCATAAAAAAAGCTATTATTTTAACTTAGTCTATGCTAAATAGTTTAAATTAATGATAATTATTAATCATAACTCTAATATACTCTTTAAAATGTGGTTTTAAAATAAATTCAATATAAAAATCACTAGTGTTTATCCACATGGGCAATTAATTGTTTATACACTCACCTAGTCAAGTAATAATTAATCTCAGAAACATGTTTAATTATTAAAAAATGTTTGCTTATCTCCATATGTTTTCCTTATCATTTTGATAAGTAATTTCCTGGTAAAATAATAACTAAGAATTTCCCATAATTTCTATAAATTAATGTAATGAATATCAAGTAATGTTATTATTTTAGCACAATATTATCACGCGACCTTCTCTAATCATATTATTTGTGTCGTACACAACAATATGAGATAAATGCAAAGAAGTAAGGTAGATACAGTATATCAATTAGATTTAAGTCTCTGCCCCGTACGTAGCGTTCAGCCAAGCAAGGAAGTGCCATTAGTGTCTTTCCTTTTATTTAGATGCACTCAATAATTGATCCTCTAATTATTTTTTATCTGCAGAATAAGACGTAGACAAATTTCTAATTACTGTAATGTTATGTAATTGTTTCTTATCACTCGCATAAAAAGTTTTTTTTCGCATTATACATTATTAACTTCTTATTATATAAGTTAAAAAAAAAACATTGATCATTTATTGTACAATGTCCAAACACACTTATCTGACTAAGTGATGAATTAAAAATTAAAACTTAAATCTTACGAATACTCATATCAATTGATCATTTAATCATTTCTGTAGTATTACGGTTAAAATTTCCTAGAAATTCTTAATACTATGAACAAGAATACACTGATACTCTAGAACATTCTGTAGGCGCACTCCAGTAAAGTTTACAAACTATCTTTCAAAGAGTTGCAGTTCTGACGCAACGAACAAAATGTAGTATACTCAAATGTTTTGCCAAACTGAAAATAATATTTAGGGATGAAAATTATGGAAGGTGATTCTTCTGTATGAATATATTTTATCTTTAATTTTAGATGTCCTCTCAACTGTATATATTGAATACAAAGTAGTACACAAAAATAAATCAAACGTAAACAGGTCCATAAATTTAATCACGATATCTAAAAATAGACCGCCCTGAAGCAAGACTAAATAATGTATATCCCTGGGACATGTCTTAATAACGAAATAAGATCTAAAGAAGCCTAAAGAAGGTGTAACGAAAGATCTAAAGAAGCCTAAAGAAGGTGAACTGCTATTGTACCCTGCATTAAATGAATAATGAATGTTAACTTCAATTAGAGTATCAGCTTATGTTGCGACTAAATCCACTTTGAATGTGCTCAAATGAACGATAAGCCCCGCCAATTAGGTTCTTGCAGTTATTCATAAATTCTATGTATGTATATGAAAACATGTTTTAAAGCTATACAGAAGCTTCAAAAGCTTCATATGTATACGTTTTGGCGGTTTGATTATAAAATTATTTTTAAACATGGTATTTAAAATATGTAAGGAGAATTAATATAAAATGAATTAAAATGTATCTAAATTTAGCTAATTGAAATAAAATGAAAGTTAGCTTTTAGAAATTGATCATTGTTTAGACTGTTTAATTTAACAAGGGATATGAATGACCTGAAATATAGGAAGAATGATCTTTGTTTTCTTTAAATTGTTTTAATACAAAGTATACCTTTAAAATGAGGGTTACAAAAATTCAAAATTTCCTCCACCGTGATATGATATGCAATAGTATTACAAACGCTACGCCGGTACTCCGTGACAAAGTAGATTTAGCCTCTAAAAGCCAGGACGTATTTTATATCTAGGAATTATAGCAGAAAATATTATATACGAAATATCGCAGTAAAGTTTAGCACACTATTTACGGTTACATTTTACCCTTGCAGAAAAATATTCATTTGTTCAGACAGGCAAAATATATAGCGCTCACTCGGAAATTTGACCAATTTAAAAAACTTTTCTGGAGGGAATGTTGTTTTAAATCACAATTTGTTTTTAATTTGTATCAAATTTTTCAAGGCGACAATTTTGGCAAGAAGTAAGTTTACTTTTTATCATTCTGCTTCAGGCAATCATCTGACAATGACGTCTCGAAACCGGTCGTAGAAGATATTGTAAATTTAAAATATAATTATAAAATACAGTGAAAGTTGGAAGAAAATTTCTAATTAATAAAGTTCCACCAAGAAGTAACAATAGGAAGTAAAAACATATTTTCCTTACTTTAAATGGAGAAGCTAAGATAATAGGTAATATTTTTAAATGCAATATTAAGTTCACTCAACTTCTACCGTACCTATAAAAACTAAAAAGTTATAATATAGTTTATTCTCCCTCTTGTAAAGGTAGTACAATTACAATGACAGCCAAATCAATAAAAATTTACATGTTATTTAATAGAAATAAAATTGTGAAGTTTAAACTTTAGTGCAAATATTCAGTCCGCGATACATTTGTTTTAAAATATGACCACAATTCGTTACCAATTTGTTGGTCGCAACCGGCAGCGGCGCACATTCGCGATTTTATTATTTGCCGTAGCATGAAATTGTTTCATAGCGGTGAACGGTAATATACACGTAGTTAACCGGCTTTTAATATACGGATCTTAATATTTCGGTTATTATTTCAATAAATAAACCGAGAGCCATTAAACAATTTTCTCGATCCTGTGCGGTTTGAACTGTAGAGCGATAAAACCGTACGGTAATTGGTTTTTTGTTTTAAAGCCACATTTGCTATGAAATACATAATATGAGCAAATTATAGTAATACTACCTTTAATCTATATTCGTCTCATATCTAACTTAGTTAACGAACCCATTGAGTTGGTAAACTTTAAACTTCCCGTTAGAATAGGTTTGAAGTTTTGCAAAATTGTTTCATTCAAAAATATAATATAGATCTATTCTAACCTATGCGAGTAAAACTAGTTTTATGTTAAAGATTTGGAACTACAAAACTGAACATAAAAAATATTACACTATTTTCCTAACAAATTACTTATTTTTTCACATACTAGACTTTAATCTGAACGTAGAAATAAGGTCGTGGAGATAAGAAAATAAGATCAAATATTGTTGCATGTTTAATGCAATTTTTCGTAAATTCAAGATAGACAAGTCCGAAAATTGTTGAAATTATTCACTTTAGATTTTTCTCGCATAAAAATGTTACATGAAAATAACGTGGTTCATGAAAATGACTTTTACCTTCGTAGATTAATATGGAGAACTTTTCACCGGTTTTGAAACACTATACCTATACTTTATTAAATTTAAGTTATGTGAAAACATGAGAAATATTTAAACAACAGAAAAAATTCGATCACGAGTTGGGATTTGAACCCGCGTCTATTTGCCATACCGGGATAACGCCTCTCTGCCACCCGTGAATCCCGCCTGGTGATCTATTTTTTATTCTTTATAAATTTCTCATATATAAACCATTTGAATATTATAAAACTAAATATTAAATCGGAATACATTTTTATTTCGATAATGTACTAAGCGCGGTAAATCATCAATTAGTCCAGACTCACGATGTATTCAATTCGGACTATTACGAGCACGTGTTCTCAATTGTGCACTTCATACATTATAATTTGTATTTCGTTTTTGCAATTACGTATTCCATTCGTGTATGCTTTGAATGAAATAATTTATTCCCTTTTATCCTGTTATACATTTTTCAAAAGTAACAAGATGATTATTAAACATGGCACGATACAATAGATACTTAGCCCCTTTTTTAAGTGGGGAAATCTTGCATTTTGCTTTCAAAACACTACCGTGCTCCAGCGTGTCTAAACATGACTGCATCTCCCATGATAATGATGGGTAAGAAAGAATAAAGTGGCATCTTGAACGAAGAAAATCATGGTTATGCAATATCGAAACAACGACTTTACAACTAATACACGACTGGAAATAAATCGTCAAATATATTTTTTGTTTGACAAAAGATAAGTCATAAATACAAAGAGATGGCAAACCTCCAGTAATGGAGCGCCGCTATAAGAAGTTTGAATTATAATTGGAGGCTAATTTGCAGTTATAGTTGTCGACTGCTTCGGCTACAAGTCAACTCAGAAACCATATTAGTAGTTTCGCTTATAGAGGTCCTTCTGTATTCACAACTTCAACGCTTCTAAACTTTGATATTACTTTGAGTTGTGGAGTATTTGAGCTTGTTTTTAATTAATAAATTGTTAATTAATTAAAGGGTTTAGCAAATTCAAGCTTTCGTTTTAATTGAGGACCAAATATACTTTATTACACAAAATCATGAAACTTTAACGTTAACGGTGAAAAAGTTTGTACAATTTTTTTTGGATATCGTTTTCATACTTAATAGATAAGAACTGCTATCTACTAACTTAGTAGATAGGTGACGATTGTGCAAGTAAACAAAAATGTATAACAAATTATTCAATTATTTCCACCTCTAGCTAGGATATATTATTAAGTATTTTCGTTTAAAAGTGCACATTTGTCAACAGTATCTATATTTCATCGCGATACGTGCAGTAGAACACAGGTGGTCGTTGGAACCAGAAAGTCGTATTTCACGCACAAGCGATCCTAAAATGAAATAATTTCATCAAGGAGTATATTTTTATTAATTAAGTAAATGCTCTACAGGTAATATTATTCATTCCGAGCTCATAGCTTGACTCTAATCTTAAATATTCCCTGTCAACTTGGAGGAACGAGAAACTTTTGATTTGAAACCAAAATATATATAGCAAATCCTGATTGGTAGGTACATCCTATAAATATCTTTACGCCCATGTGCTCCATCTTAAGTATCTATATTTTATTACATTATTATAGTTCCAATCAGTACAGTTCCGATCCTTCCAAAAAACCCACGTGAAGTTCAATAAATGAATTACGTGGGCAAAACGTCCCTTTATTGAATAAAATACAGACCAGAATAGCTACTACAATCTAAGGCTTCGGTATTAGCTTCTATAGAGATACCCTTTATATAATACGTTCTCAAAAATTGTTCAATTTCACTTCAACAGGTGTTCGTTATGTGGTTTACTGCTTTGAATCTTATTTGGATGTTCACATTTTAAATTGGTATAATATATTTTTCATTACTTTGAATAATAATGTATCTGCAATTATAGCTTCAATCATATAATATAGTACTACCGTATTTTTGGACGAACAATTTTTGATTTAGTAAACTTATAAAAAAGTTTATTTAATTCTTGACACACTCGACAACATTATCGCAATCTATTAATAGCCTATTCAGAGATTTCAATAATTCGAGGCGATTTGAGTTTGAGTTCAATGCGAGCGACGTCGCGGGCTACAGCTAGTTCTATGAACTTCTATGTACATTAACTGTAGGATAGTCCACAAATGATAATGATCACTTCTGCTATAAGCACGTCGTTAACTCGCTTCGAGTGCCTGACGAGGATTATCATGAATGCGCCTCCAGATTCATAGATATATCTATATACGCAAATTCCATAGTCAATTATAAAGCAATAATTAACTACACAGTCAAGTGAAGTTAATTAATAATTATGAACTAGGTATATAATATGACGTAAGTAATTTTAATTTTACAACATAGGACAACTAACGGACAGAGACGCAAAAGTTTTAATAGATGTATTTTCTGTTTGTTAAGAATACTATACAAAGAATACTTAAAATATTATTCAATTTTTTAACGATTTTTTACGACTTTATGTGAAAAGTGTAAAATATAATAGAAAAGTGATTGAATGCTAAAAAATACTAACGCAACAATGTTGACAATTTCACCTTTTATAACGTAAAGTATAATTACTTACATAATTCTTGCATGTAACATTCCATAACATGATCATTTACAATTAGCATAATAGGCAAATAAATAATTAGGTCCAAAAAGGTACGCCCATAATTTCGTTTCCGCTTCATTAATTAGCGATCTAGCAATCAGCTGATTACATTTACACAAAAATTCACTTAAATGTACGAATTGGAGCACATTGACATCCGACTCTACTATCCACGTGATTATTTGATGACAACACTTTCATAGAACATACTGCGCACATTAATATCCTTTTTATCTATTATACAATTAGCATTGACCTACTTAAATTTACCTAACCTACACTAACTCGCGAATAAAATGATTGTTACAGTATTTATTGGAAATAAAGAGTGAGATAGAATACATCCTCTTTTTATTGCATTATTGGCACTCCAAACCCTTCCTCACAATAAGCAATGCAGCGAAATAAGACCACTTTTTCACGGAATTAAAAGAGCTCTTTTAAGCCCGAGCGCTGTGTGCCACTCTAAAATCCTCTAAAAAGCCGTTTCTCACTATGCAACGAACCAAGCAATTGATATATTTTTTTTTTTCGTAGATAAATAAAAGAAAGTTTTTTTTATACAGACGCTGTACGGTTCTGATTCTCTTATAACTTGTAAGTATGAGGATTTTGCTGACAACTTTATAGTTTTGAACACGCCGTGAGTTTTCTTTATGTACAAATAGACACTCAATATTTTGTAGCCTGAGAGACCCAGGCTTTTTATTAGTTCCACCAAGGATCGACTTCAGACTCTCCGGTTTACAATCAAGCGCTACGTAGAAATACACTACAATATAATTGTGCTCATAACATTATAAATAGGCTATTTTTCGGTATACATATTTCATATTAATATACAAGGGAAGAATACATTCCAAAGGTAAAAATCATTCAATTTCCTGAAAAATAATCATCGCCTCTTTATAACATAACAAAATTATATCAGGGAGGAGAGTGTATTTGCTCACCAACTCTAATACAGAACTCCAAATTAACTACACGATAGCAGTCTATGTACGTATTATCATCCTATTACAATCGATGCCCACCAAATTAACGTAAGACATAGCCAATTTCGTAATAGATTACATACTATACTCCGAGGGGCAAAGGTTTAAAGGCCACAATCTTAAACATTACTACTTCCTATATATTTCTGTTGACTTTGTAAAACAGCAATATGGCTATCAGGTCGTTGTCCTGCTGGGCTAGGCGGCCGCTCCCACTTTACGACTGATGAAAAACTATTACTCGCCTGTATTCGTGACATAGTCTGTGTATTCATTTCATTACATTGTGCCAATTTAACGACGCAAATATTGAATTTGTTTTATGAACTTAATCTTCATTTTTAAAGAGGATCCAACTGAATAAATATGCTACATATGAATAATGAATATGTATATTTTCTATCACTCCCTATATTATAATCCCTCCCTATAGTTATATGTATATTATTGATTCCTGAAACGTTGATAAATTGTGGTGATTGGCTAAAAATACATGTAAACTTTCACAATATCTTATAATATAATACGTTATATAATTTTATTCACCAGTCTTCTCTATTCATCAGTCAGAGAAAATATTTTAAGAGACAATGTAAGATTAATTTGAGATCTTGTAACAACCCTTTTTTTTTTTTTTTTTAAAGTGGGGAAATCTTGCATAGATACCCACGGCCTCCGGGGAAGGGGCCGTGGGTTATGTCGGATTCCTACCGACCAAAACCCCACTGTGTTCCGTCAAGCCGCATCAACGACGGGGCCACGGGTATATCTTGTAACAACCCTAATGAAACGATGTACGATTTTTCAATGTACGACGAGTATAAACTATTATAATTTCTGTGTAAACAGCATCCAATTAATGCAGTTTAACAGTTTGCATGTAAACGTTTAAGATCCTCAAGCAATTGCTTGTTACAGGACCGCCCGCACTGTAACATGTGTAAAGTTTGGGAACTAAACATTACTTGCCCGTACAAACATCATATATCAATATATTATATTAGTTCATGGAAATACAATAAATATGATACACAACAGCAAAATCTCTACATTTTCAACAATATTCTGTGTTGATAAAAATTAATACCGATATGAGGAATTTGAATCATTAAATTTTTCCGATAATTAAAATATCATGAAAGAATATAGAGTGTATCATGAAACGTTAAAATTTCAATAAAATGTTATCGTGAAATTTTAATAATAAGCAAGGACTTTTAATTATTCATACAAATATTTCACAAATAGTTTTATATATTACTAGCGGCCCGCCCCGGCTTCGCCCGTGGTACATATGAAAAATAGATGTTGGCCGATTCTCAGACTTACCCGATATGCACAGAAAATTTCATGAGAATCGGTCCACCCGTTTCGGAGGAGTATGCAGACTAACATTGTGACACGAGAATTTTATATATAAGATGAGTTAATAATTACCGACAAGTTTAATTATATTCTTGCTAATATGATCTGGTAAATTAACGGTCTCTTTTTATTAACTGCTAAATGTACACGCATGTAAATGACAATTTTAACAATTAAAAAAGGACATTCGTCAAAAAATATCCGATTTTTTTTTTATATCCCATTGTAGTTTGGAACAGGCGCGTCATTCGTATGATATTTTATTGGTGAGTAACCTCATTAGTTGAACGAACTATAATTGACATACCGACTGACCTGCCAATTACAACGGGACTCGTATAAAGCGATTATTGCGTTTCCCCGTATATATACAGAACAGCGATTTATTTTATGTTAACGCATAGTACATTTATCATCAATTTAAATAACTAATTGAATACATTCAATCACTTTTAACACTTGTTTGATTGTGCTATTGTTAGTGGAATTATTACGCAGGATTTAAATAAAGTGAATTTTTAATTAACATTTTAAATATAACGTTTAAGCGGACGCACCACAATTTCATCAATCGTTCAGAAACACATTCGCAGTATTCGCACGTTTTAAAAAATATTTAAAATTTAATTAAACTGCATTAAGTTGTCGCTACAATATTATCTACTCTTAAACAAAAAGTAACAAAAATATATGCGCTGGTCATTTTCCTTTGAAAACCGTGCTTATAGCTGGCACATTGTTACGTGGACGTTCAAAAGAAAAAAGGAATAATATTATATTCTATATCATCGAACGCTAGGAAAGTATTCATACTTTTTTAGTATTTAAAAAATGTTCTTATATTAAATTTCAAATTTGTATTATTTCTGTTTCCCATAATGTTTGTCCATTTAAGGTATTTAAATTTAAGATTTAAAATAAAGGTAAATTACACGTCCTGAGCATTTTTATGTAACGGAGAAAATGTTCAAAACGATTAATTAAATTAGACAGCTCATATATTTCTTGCACGCAAAGTAATATGCGCCCTTGACCAAAAGCATATCAATTAAAACAAGTAAATGAAAAGCAAAAGATCTCTCAAGAAAGAAAACAAGATATAGTGATGTCTATTGTACCGAATGTGACTATAAACGATTATTATAAATTAGATTAGAGTTACAAAGTCAACTAATTTTTAATCAAACAATTCGTTCCTTCATTTCTTTTTAAATGTTAAAAGGACTATCTCGTTACATTAGCATCGAGGAAATATTTCTGGATAACGGTCCGACTGCTTGAAGTTTATTTGCGACGTGACTCGAATCTTTCGCAGCTTAAACGTTTTGGCTGGAGTGCAATTTTTTATTAAAAACCCGCTGGAAAATTTCGTCGGTCTCTCCGGCGAGAGTTTAGACGCAAACTTTAAAACTTACCTGAATAAATAAAGTTCAAGAGGACCACCGCCGCTATCCACCGCATTTTTGTGTCTATAGGTAACTTTGCATCAAATCACAAACTGGCTCCAGTAACTGTTATCACGGATGTCAAAATTTGGCCGTTAGTAAAGTTTTACGCGGAGAGAGCTCAAGCACTGAATGCGACTCCCATCTGTGAACTCGTTCATGAAACTACGGTCGTCATTGGACGCAAATGCTCGACCTTTGACACGCATGCGCCTAACACTGACCCTTGTAAAAGCGAATTAAACCCGAGTTTATCAACTATGTTACATAAAGTTCTTATAACAAATGCGGTGGTCTTGTTGTAAATAATAAAATATTAAAAATCTTATATTATGTGTACGAATTTCAATCGTGTTTTTTTTTTAATTCGATATAGTTTTGTAACAGATTTCAAAGACCCGAACCAAACACAAGAAAGCGCTAACATTTTCCGCGATTATTTCTTTTTAAATAAAAAAAAATCGATTTTAAAGACTTTAACGAAAAATTTTGGTAATATCGATTAGATGATATGCTAAGACGTGTCTATCCTTTGCCAAGTAATTTTGGGTCAGTAAGTGAGTAGCTCGCATAAGTTACACAAGTTGGACGAGTAATGGCCAAGTTATGCCAAATATCCAGCTGTATGCGTCATACCGAACCTATTGACCTATAATTATTATTGAAATAATGTATTAAAACAAATACTTTAAAGAATATAACTGATTAATATAAGGACATAACATTGTATTTATCAATGTATGTGGAATTGTAATTTTTATTTAATAATTATTACAAAAATCACGCCATAAACACTCACATCTCAACAATTAGTTGTATTAATGTCAATCAAATCTAATGGAATTAGATGCTAGGAAGTGGAAGGGTTACTTATTTAATTGGAGAACACACAATAGCGTACACGGAACATACGTAAATTATATACCTACCATAGCCAGTGTTTCAAAACTTAGAATTTCTCAGGTTATCTCTATTAAATAATTATTATAAGTACTTAATTAATTGTTTAATTTATCATTTCTTAATAAAATATCATAATGCTAGGTTTTAAAAATTGACAGTTAAGAGATTGACAACAACTTTCGAGGCGATTTATCAAGATCAATAGAGAATTGATCAAAAATTTTGCGTGCTTAATTTTTTTATTTGTATCTCATTATCATGCGCAAGTTAATAAAGGAATCTAAAAGAGCGTACATTAATGGTATTAAAAGATATATGATATACGGTCTATGATATACGATATATGATATATGTGATATACGGTCGAAAAAAGCATTAAACATTATTTTTTTTAAAAACACTTATTGCAAAATCATACTTTTATAATCAAAAGAGAAAAACGTATGGCTTCAAATTGCAACAGAGATTCTTATCAACAGCGGTATACCTTTTATAACGATAAAATAACATTTTTAACCGTAAATAGTTTTGTCCTATTTAACTACAAAGTTTTAAATCACCGAAAACTATCAAAACTAATTGATTACTATCTTATCGTAGACCAATATACTTGAGCATCAAAGGGATTGATCGGTTAACGAAAGATTTGTTTAACTGTGGATTAAGTTTATCAATACTATCTGTTACAATTATCTCTAAGAAATCAACATAAATAGCGAAAGTTTTTTCATAACCAACACATTTTAATACAAGTTTGTAAACGCTATTCAAGATGTTGTTTAAAATTATATTAGTTTGTGCTGCCTTTGTGGGTGAGTAAACTTTTTAAACGTTGCTTTTATTATTTGTTTATGTTCAGAAATTGACGATTAAAAATAGTAAAGTTATTTTTATCCCGCGAAATTTAAACTGCGATAAAGAGATTTTACGTGTTTTAATTGCCTTCTAAGTAAATTTTAATGACGTTCTTTACTGAAACATAAATTAAAAGGAAACCCTATAACTACATTGAATTTTGTTCCCCGTCGTGTTGAAAATTATAAGCTGAAAGATGCAAATGGAACACTTAAACGAGATGGCTCCATTAAGTTAAAATCATTTACTCTATATTGAAATTAAAACTTATTGAAGTTAAACTTCTTTAGGCGCGTTGAGAGTAAAATTCCAAGGTCGCATCATGGCAGTACCGTCACGTCATGGAGTAAGGCGACGATTTCGGTATCTTTGAATAGATGTCGAAAGATGTTTTACTTCTGACATGAGTGTTCCACACACGCTCTTTCTTTAAGTTAATTATTATTTGACAATATTTTATATTTTACAAGTCACATGACGTTGCTTATTGATTAAATAATGTGGTTTATTTAAATATCTTTTTCTTTTCAGTGTGTAATGGCTGCGTAGCACAATCCGTAGAACCTAGTATAGAGAGACAAGGAACTTTAAATGTATATCTGGCGTATACGAGGTAAATTATTTATATTGTACTTTTCGTAATAACTATTACTTATAGTTTAGTATTTGTCCTGAAATATTTGTCCTGTTTCATGGCACATAGTTCTACAACAAAAGTAACTCTTGAGCTAATAATACTAAACTTGATATGAAAATAATCTTAATAAAAACGAATCAAAACTTCATTCAAATACACTATTAAATATAAAAAAAAGGGTCAATCATATAAACGTAATTCGTTCATATCACGTAAATCGTTGCTGAAATAAAACAATGACCTGTCATGAAAAAAAAACATTTCTATTACCAATAAATTCCACGTTAAAGTTCCCACGAGACTATAATTACATTAAGAACATTTCAGAATCGCATAAATGTTATAATCAGAGAGGTAGGATTAAGTTCGGTTGCGAGGAGTGAATAATAAATACCTCTCCAGCAGAGCTTAGAACAGACGAAAATGAATAACACACATTTACAAAGCATTGTTTTTACCCTACTTCAAAAATTCAATTCGTCTTCAAGTCTTTGTTCTGTAGGAATTATGTTACTGTTTTATTATTTCAGAAATTACTGGTCCGATTTTAAATTTATTTCAGTGCTAAATCGCCCATAATTCGAGGATGGCTCGAAGATATTATTGAAAGACTTTTACAGGAAAACCGTATGTTGTTTCGCAGTGCCCGAAGTAATTAAAAATTACATAGTTGGTAATGCATTTTGCTGGTTGGGTAGGTATATTATATGATCACGCTTAAAGCAACGGGAACGGGGAAAAGCGGGTAAAACCGCGGGTCATAACTAGTTACATATAAAACTCCCTACTCAACTTTTTCCACAGAAACAATCCGCGGGAACCCGAAATATTCAATAGCACGTTAGAGTCGATTGCGGAAACTTCCTTGAACTCAACTCGCAATACTACGATCATTGTACATGGACATGAGGGAACCGCCTATACCAGTATCAACCCAACTGTTAAGGATGGTTAGTTCAAAACTTTTACAATTTGCATGTAAATGTTTGTTTTACCACATTCCTTATTAGTATCTAAAGTGAATGTGTGTTGCAACAAATACAGAGCCTATAATAATATAATGTTAGTATCACTATATAGTATTAATAAAGTCGCTTTCTCTGTCCCTATGTCCCTATGTATGCTTAAATATTTAATACCACAAAATATTTTGATGCGTTTTTTTTAAATAGATAGAGTGATTCAAGAGGAAGGTTTTAGTGTATAATTTATTAGGTTTTAGACAAAGCGGGCGAAGCTGCGGGCGGTAAGCTAGTAATAATATAATTTGATGACGACGCGGTTGGCGCAGTGGTAAAGTAACTGCCTACTGAGCCGACGGTCCCGGGTTCGATCCCCGGTCAGGGCAAATATTTCTGTGATGAACTCAATTATTTGTTCTTGGGTCTGGGTGTTATTATCTATATATGTATTTATTAAATATTATATTTATCGTCGCCTAGTACCCACAACACAAGCCTTAATTGAGCTTACTGTGGGACTAGGTCGATTTGTGTAATAATGTCCTATAATATTTATTTATTTATTATTTATATACCTATTAAAACGTTTATTATGTATGTTTTCAATTTCTAAACATGTTTTGTTGTAATTGAATGTTTGTTTTTAAAATTTATAATAATGACGTATGTTATGACTTCCAAGATAGTCATCATTGATAGTATTTAGTGTCGATTATTATTGTATACCCGGCGCGGCGAATGATGATCCCTATGACAGTTCGTCTAGTGATTGCTCGTATGATGGGTCGTGTCGATACTTTACTATTTTATAGGCAAAGGCGTGGTTTGCATTCAGCCACGTCGTTAAACATGTTTTTACAAATATTATAAAATGAATTTTTAACTAAAATTTTTAACGTCTATTATGTTGTTGTTGTATTAATTTAAGTTTTTTAGCATAGATTAAGTAGGTAAGTAAAACGAAAGTTTTCCAAAACATAAAAATGTGCCTTATCATTTTCACGTAATTTTTAACCTGTTTAACGCAGTGCATATTATTTAATCATGAAAATGGAAGCCCCCATTTAATTTGTCTAAAAACTTATATTATCATAGGTAAGTAAATTAACGCGAACGGTAATTAATTAATTAATTATGCTGCGATTTTCTGTTCCATTCAATAGTGAATGAACTAAAGCTTAAGCATGGAAAAAATGTGAACTCGTTTCCATTATCGAAATTTGTTTATCGATACTTTCCGCACTAGTCGATAAATGCCAACGATGTAAGTTTTGAAGGACGTAAACGTAAAGTCAGATTGATATAATTTCTCGTAAATGTTAAGAAAATTCCAACGGAATATCATTGTTCTGGCATAAAGCTACGTAAAAATTAATAAATGCCATTTTTAGACGCCTCCAATACGTTTCTAATTTAATGGTGACGCCATTACAAGTTTGTCTCTTGAGAATAACTGTCAGTGTCATAGGAATCATCATTCGCCGCGCCGGGTATAGTAACACGCACTTTAGATAGCATAATATTTGAAGCGAAATAACGATAATATTTTTAAAATAATATTTAAATTTTTCTAAGGCAACATGGCAATTGTTATTATCCAAATACAATTTTATTGATTTCTCTTTCAGCTTTACTAACAAACGAAGACGTCAACGTGATCGTAGTAGATTGGTCTCAATATTCTCTACAGAGTTATAGCAATGCCGTGAGTGCTGTGCCCAGTGTAGGCACCAGCTTGGCAGAAGTAATTGAGCAGCTGGTTCAAGCGAATATAGCCACTCTTGATACTATACATATGGTTGGATTTGATCTTGGCGCACATGTCGTTGGTTACGCTGGAAGAAGTCTTGGCGGAGAAGTTGCTAGAATTACCGGTATGTGACTAATTTTCTTGAAGCATATTGAATAAAAAAGTGTATCAATTTATAGTGCACTTATTGTAACATCATTAGCCTCGCATTATCTGATTAAAATCATGTTTATAGTTTTTATTCGCTAATATGATAGAAAATATAAAAAAAAAATATGCCGCTTTCTCTTGCCTTATCTTACTCAAATATAAACATGCCTCTTATTCAACCATAATTTACTTCCCATAGGTTTGGATCCAGCTGGCAATCAATGGGGCTCAAATTCCCAACGCTTAAACAAGGCAGACGCTAAATATGTGGAAGTTATTCACTCTGACACCGGCGGCATGTTCCCTAATGGAATTGGAACTCCGCTGGGACACGCCGACTTCTACCCCAATGGGGGGGATAGCCAGCCGGGATGCTTCCTAAATAGGCCTTGCTGCCACAACCGTGCCTGGGAATATTTCGCTGCGTCGCTAGCATACACGCATTTGCAAGGCAATCAATGTAGTTCGTTGAGTCAGATGGCCTTTAATAGGTGTAGGGGCTTTCTTTACCCGATGGGCACGAACTCTTTGGTTAAACTGGGGTAAGTTTTGGTTTAGTTAATTTTAATATTATAATGTACCTTTGCTACTTTGGAACTTTTTAATTTCATCTGAATAACGAACAATGGTATAGTTGCAAGGATTGACACTAGCTCACAATTTACAAGAGATATTTAAAAGCTGTTTTGAAATTGTTAATGTGATACAATATAACCGATTATGTAATTATTCTACTATTTTTAGTCAAATTTATCTTGGTTTTTATAAAATTTATTATTTTCTTTTCAGGAGCGGCATATACCGGCTTAATACACGAGGAACTTATCCATTTTATTTAACTTGGTATTAAATAATTCAAATATTTTTTAGCGATTATCTGTATTCTGTATTTAGTATTAGTTAAATGAATAATAACGAAAGACTTCTTTCTGTGTTTGTGCAAAGTAATTATGTTTATAAATTTTATTAAATATTGTAACTTGAGTGTAAGAAAAATATAATTAAGGAATAATATTGTTTTTAATTTAATTTTGTTTATGTCAATTTAGTGTTCGTGACGTGTTAAAATATCTATTAATTATTATCTTCAATAATCTATAATCTATTATTATTCATTTAATCAATCTTTGACTCGGGCAGTGACGTATCCTAGCTATCAAAAACGTTTACCTCAGGCTGCAAATAAGGATAAAGGAAACTTGATGATAGTATAAAAGTACAAATAACAATAGTATTATACATTTTCAATAGAAATATGAATACTGTCAGCTAGGGTCCGTTCACACAGAGCGGCTGACACACTTGGAAAGCATCGGCGCTCATTTTTCCGGATAGTATACGCTTGGAGTCTATATAGCATTCCACACAGACCGACTGGAAGCGATCTGAAAGCGATCGCAGCCGGTCACCTCCTCTTAATTTTTTACACGAAGCGCGTTCAAACATTCTTAATGACAAAAGCAGTGCACATGCGAAAATATACCTTACTACAAATACTAAAAACTCAATTTCTTAATTTCATACTCAGTTGCTTATACTAATAATCACAGAATACATATGATCCATTGAAATGTTACATTTTTTAGCCCTAACCTTGCATTTTTTAGAGGACGCAATTTTGTTTTTTTGATGTGTAGGGGGGGTCAGTGTGAAGCTAAAACCAAGTTTGTGGGGTCGCCACCCTTGTCCCACGGCCGCCATCTTGAAAATAGCGGTTGAAATGGTTTTTACGATATATCTCTTAAACTATTTAACTGATAAAAAAATATTGTTAACATTATTTGTTGCAAATTAAATTCTCTACAACTTTGGTGTAGTAACTTTTAGTCGTAGAACTATAAATAAAAAAGTTATAAGCGAAAATGTTCAGAAATTAGAGCCATTTATATTTTTCAATAAAACTTTTTTTTATCATTTTACGAAGAAATGATATCAGACCATTTTTGTAGATTGTTTTTCGAGGAACAACTTTTATGTACAACATTTTTTCATAACGTCAATAACTAAGGTTTTACAGCGCTCTGAAGTGAGTACTATTTTTCAGTACTCTTAACTATACATATATTGGCTATTGGCTCTTTTCTCATACTCCAGAACAATAGAAGCACACTGCAGAACATTTCAGTCCTGCTTTTCGACGTAAAAAAAAAGTCGCGCTTCCAGACTCTACCTCCTGGGTGGTGGGGAAAAGATTCAATAATTAATTATTAGTGATGTTGCAAAATTAATTATCTATACTTATAATAAATCTGTAGAGAGGCCAATTCTGTACATAAAATATATTTAAAAAAAAACTATGAAGGGGTGATAAGGGATCGCTAC
>CAJQZM010010926.1:0-14886 GCA_907164665.1 Colias nastes | reverse complement strand
TTCCACTCCTAGGATTAGGTAGGACCTGCGAAAAGACGAATCAGATTCACATTTTGTAAGTTTATGATTTAAATTTGCGAATGTCCTGGCTTTCGGCCAGTTAAAGGGGTATTTTTTAAATTCCTTGTATTATCTCTTCCCTATGGAAAATATAATGATATTCAAATCGAATTTACAAAAGTTAGATTACAGGTGAATTTGACTGGGTCAACCAAGTGACTCTACAGTAATACAGATCATTTTAATATACGTACTTATTAATCTTGATCTTGGGGCACTTGCACGCGAGATCGATGGCGCGTACGTAGAGGGCGGCCTGGCCTCTTCGCAGGCGGCTCCGCGGCGCGCGCTTGTACACCGCCTGCACGCTCAGAGCCAGCCGCACCCAGCCGTCGCCGCCCGCCGCCTCGCGCGCGACCACCCGACCCATTATGACTGCAATGTGTGGAATGTTCCAGATTAGGTTGAGATTGGAATGTTCCAGAACTTTTGATTCTGGAACATTCTACAATGGTTAATATGGAGATTAAATGTTGTAGAATGTCATGTTGTTAATACGATTTTATTTATGAAAGTCAATAAACTATTTTATTAATTAATACTCTGTTTTCTTACTCTCTAGGTCAAAAATCGCTTTTATAGTAGCCAAATTTTAAGTTCATAGAAGGCAACTATGACTAGAAGCTAAATGTTTACCAGGAATGATATTATAATTATCTAAAATTACACTTTACCACGATTAAAACATTTGAAAAATTAACAATAATTTTATTTTAACGACGACACGACTCTATCAACATGATTCCTAAAGATCCTGGACGTTATGATACAGTTATAGAATTTGTTTGAATAAGAAATGAATCTAAACATAAAATCTTTCTCATTAAACACTCTCAAAATTGCAAACTTACCGTAATCTCGGCTGCAAAACTTGTTGAGACTTAGCGTTCTCGCGCCGGCGCGACACCGGCCGCACTGCTCCGCTGTCCAACACATAGCAAGTCAGTATGACATGTTCCACACATTCCATTCCGTATGTACACGCGTCAATAAAGAAACGAATCTAAAATGGCGGCACTAATCATTCCTGTCTTTAGTCACACTTATGAATTCGAAATGTCATTTTAAGTATGGACCGCCATTTTAGATTCGTTTCTATAGTGGAACAGCTTATACCAACAATACAATGATTGTTGGTGGAACAATCTACACATGCAATTTTTTATGTATATAATTATGTATATAGCATTCGTGAATGCTTTTTTCTTTCTTTATTGTATGTATTGCAAACGAGATAACATGGCAATTTTCGTATTGCCCCATAAATAGTACCATAAATACTTTTCCTGAATTTTATGGTTGTTTCGACGACGTCTGAGACAAATCACACAAACGAAGAACATAAAAATTAGTTCGGCCGCTCTTGTTTATTGGCTTATAGGTAATAAGACTTGTATGAGAAAATCACATAGCGATGAATACGATATATTTTGCGTTACAATGAAACTCATAATAATGCCACAATTTCATATTATTCAAAATAGATCTTTCTTAAGAAAAAAAAATTTCAAATTAAAAATTTTCATTTAAAATCAAAATAATTTAATTACTTATAAAATAGTACATTTACTAAAATGATCTAATACATTACCTCATATAAAAATAACTACATCATCACTAAACATTTCTAATGAAAACAGTTAAAAAAAATATTCGCATGCAACATACAGAAAGTCTTTACCTCGTCTCATAGCACTTGACACAAATATAAGGAAAACAAAAAGGTATGAATATGGTATGACGATGAATAAAAAATAAGCCTGAAAGAAAACGTCGGCACGGGGTTTAATGCAGGATTTACATCAATTGCAAATAAATTTACTGTGAGACTGGATTCAGTCAATAAGCACTCTGTTAGGAATATGAAATTAAAATTATAATTATATTTTCTAGTGGTGGTTAACTTATTTAATAAATGGCGTATCAGTATGAAATAAGGGTGGGTATGAAATGAAGTATCAGTTCAATTCATTTGTTAGTAAAAATTTATTGAGAGTAGACCAAAACGAGACTATTCTTTGAAACTAACTTACTGTTTCTCCGTAATACAAAGCTCTACTTAGAAAATTATATTTTAGTGGGATGAGGCTTTATTAGTAGTTATCATTTTAAAAGCGCCTTCTAAGGCTTTAATTCTTAGTCCATTGAAATGTTACATTTTTTAGGCCTAATCTTGAGTTTTTTAGAGGACGCAATTTTATTTTTTGGGTGTGTAGGGGGGGTCAGTGTGAAGCTAAAACCAAGTTTGTGGGGTCGCCACCCTTGTCCCACGGCCGCCATCTTGAAAATAGTGGTTGAAATGGTTTTTACGATATATCACTTAAACTATTTATCTGATAAAAAAACATTGTTAGCATTATTTGTTGCAAATTAAATTCTCTACAACTTTAGTTCAGTAACTTTTTGTCGTAGAACTATAAATAAAAAAGTTATAAGTGAAAATGTTCAGAAATTAGAGCTATTTATATTTTTCGATATTTTTTTTTTATCATTTAACGAAGAAATGATATCAGACCATTTTTGTAGATTGTTTTTCGAGGAACAACTTTTATATACAACATTTTTTAATTACGTCAATAGCTAAGGTTTTACAGCGCTCTGAAGTGAGTACTATTTTTCAGTACTCTTAACTAAACATAAATTGGCTATTGGCTCTTTTCCCAGACTCCAGAACAATGGAAGCATACTGCAAAACATTTTAGCCCTGATTTTCAACGTAAAAAAAAACGTGCTTCCAGACTCTACCTCCTGGGTGGTGGGGAAAAGAGTCAATAATTAATTATTAATAATATTACAAAATTAATTATTAAAAATATTATAATAACAGAAAAAACAATTACTGATGACAAATTATTATTAGTACACACATAATATATATATATATGTATAATGTATAGCTAATAGCACTGAAAAATAGTACTTACTTCGGAGCGCTGTAAAGCCTTAGCTATTGACGTAATGAAAAAATGCTATTGATAAAAGTTGTTCCTCGAAAAACAATCTACAAAAATGGTCTGATATCATTTCTTCGTAAAATGATAAAAAAAAAGTTTTGTTGAAAAATATAAATATCTCTAATTTCTGAACATTTTCGCTTATAATTTTTTTTTTTTATAGTTCTACGACAAAAAGTTACTGGACTAAAGTTGTAGAGAATTTAATTTGAAACAAATAATGCCAACATTGTTTTTTTATCAGATAAATAGTTTAAGAGATATATCGTAAAAACCATATCAACCGCTCTTTTCAAGATGGCGGCCGTGGGACAAGGGTGACGACCCCACAAACTTGGTGATAGCTTCACACTGACCCCCCCTACACATCAAAAAAATAAAATTGCGTCCTCTAAAAATTGCAACCCCAAATGTAACTTTTCAATGGACTATCTCTATTTGCCTACACAAGTGCTTTGACAAACTACCTATTTGGTGACAAGATGATATCCAAATACAAAATTCGCAAAATTATGTCTTTGCAAATTCAATTTTCTTTAGAAAGCGCCTTAAATAATGACGTGACTGGCTGATCAAGATACTTTGGCACATTATCAATTGATTATATTGTTCGCAACATAATCACTCAACATACATACAGTTATAATCATTACCCTCCTTATGCACAGTCGAGCCAATCGAACCCTCGTTTGTCAGCTGCAATTCATTTTATTGTGAAAGTTATAAATAATGCAATAAAGCAGATTTATAACTAATTGCCGTGAAGATATTATTCCGGACGTATCAATCAATATTTTGTAACTCATATTATGTTAATATGATTGATATAGCCGCGTTTAATGGGACAAGTTTTAGGAGATCATAATCTATCAAGACAAGCATTGAATTAATTTAAAATTACGTTCTCGATATAGGTACGTAACGATTTTTATAACGGAAGATTATCCTAAAAAAGCCTGACAGTTTTTTTTTGTAATTGACATTTTTTTAAATTACGTTTCGTTATGGAAAAAAGAAGACGCGATATAATAATATTGGTACTAGCTTTGACTTTATAAAGTTTTCATAATAATTGCCATTTTTTTTCAGTTCTCTATAAAATTCTTTTCGTAACAGAGTGCTTTTGTCATGTCTTCAAACGATCATTATTAATAATTTTAAACTTACATTTAAATTCGTTCAATTTGTACAATTCGTTTGCAGACATAACATTATTAGAGTGAATGAGAGTCAAGAAATTTGAATTTAAAGATATAAATTAAAATAAATTATCAGTAGAAAGAATTTATTCAAATCTGTAATTACCACGACGTAAAACTGAAGAAAAAATTTATTGAAAATTACTTTTTAGGTGCAAATAAACGTTTATATTTAACTCTACGTGAATCAAAAAACAATTTACACTATTATTTCAAACGATTGATGATTGATGAACTATAATTTAAAGGCAATCAATCAAAATGTAATAATTACAGTTTAATGTCTATATACGCTGTTATATTATATTAATTTAACAACCAACATGTATTTTACATAACATCTACGTATACATGCGTAAAGTTACACACAATAGAAGCCTTCTGGAATATTCTAGAACGTTCTAGAACATTCTAGAAAGCTCTCGAAGCTCGACTCTCGTTCACTCCAAGGGTGATGTATGGGAGTGCAATGAAGTCCACTTACTACTTACCGCGGCCCGGCTCGGCGTCCACCGCCTCCATGGCTTGCACCGCTGTTACTACCCGGGGAATACCTGGAGGGGAAAAATGTTTAATTATAATTAAAAGTTTGATAGGAGTTTATTATGAAAGAAATATCAGGTTGCTTTATATTTTAACCACGTGTATTTTGCTCGATCATATAAAATCATAAAAATAGGCTAAAATAAAAATCGAAAACGAATTATTTAATAATGAAATTTCTGATTTTGCAAATAATTTTTATATAAAGATATGTATTTTGATGTACTGCAGAAAACGTGCTAAATTTTGGTTTTCAACTGAAGCCCTGTAATTATTAAATACATATTATATCTCAGAACTTAACGTTGCCACGCGTTTTCTTGACAAGCCGACGCTAGGAGTGACTCGCGCAAACGGAGCGTTGAAATACCTCGCCTTAAAAGATCTAAGCATACATACATACATACAGATGGCGGAAAGCAATTTTGTTTTACCTATACCTTGTAGTGATAGCCATTATAACTTTTCGTTTACAACAATTTTTGAAATTATTTATTTAAAATCAAACTTGACAATGTTGTGAAGTATCAGAACGAGACCATAAGAAAACCCTACCATATTCAACGATCTACTTATTATACAAGTTAAATAGTCCTATAATACTTACGTATACAAGGTGCGATATGGCTCCTCGACTGCTGATAGCCCTTCGCGCAGCGGTTGCAGGTGGTGCCCGTGACTCCATCCTTGCAGGGACACTGGCCGCTCGTCTGGTTGCAGGTCTTGCCACTCGCGCCTACTGGGTGGCAGTCGCAGGCTGTAGGCCGTAGGGGAAGGAAATTTAACTTTAAGAATACATGAAGATATTCACATGCAATTGGCAGAATATAGAAGGGATTTTATATGAAAGTCGTTGATATTCCTCATAAATGTACGAGTGATTAGATGTTTTACTTAAATATTGTTTTTTGAAGTGAAACTTCTTTATCGGGGTTGGAAAAAAATTTAATGTAATATTTTTTCGTTACGCGTGACATTTTTCCGTTACGCGCCATCTTTTTCTTATCCCTACCACGCGTGATTCGACGTATTTCTGTAAAGTTGTATATAGTAAATTATTTTTTAAAATATAAGGTCATAAAGAAGTTTCACTTCTTACGTGTGTACACTAGTACACGCACAAATTTTTTTTGTTACAAAAACTATGTATATATTAAAGATAAGAATCAAGTTCTAATTAAAGGATGTACAACTGTCTATTCTACCTAATTTATTTATTTATCTATTTAGTATTTACCTAATTTCATAAAAATCGTTTTTGTGGCTAAGGCGTAACAAACAGACAGAAGAATAGTGCCACTTCCGCGTTTATTATTAGTAGCAAGTACACATCAAAATAAAACAACCAACAATTACGTAACAATAAGTTCCACAGCACTTATATTTCACAAAGCACGCGTAATACCTTCTGTCCCGTTATTTATCTAACTTAGGACACGTTCAGACTGGATCATGTAGCGGAAATGTGTCCACCGGTGAACAAGACCGCGTCTTTGTAAGGATTTGCTGGTACTTTGTTATAACGATGTAAGGGCCGGTACACATGGATAATTTACGAATGCTGCAGAGCTAATTTCATACGCCGCTCAATAATGCTATGATGTAAGGGTGAGTACATATTGATGTTATTTTAAAACTTTGTGATGTGCGTTACTTTAAATATAAGGTTCATTCCACATGGACAATTTACAAATGCGACTGTGGACAACCAGAGTGAGGGCAAATTCACATGGGCAATAAACGAATGCAACTGTAGAGCTAATTTCATACTTGGTTCCTTATAATATGAAGCTTATGATGTAAGGGCGAGTTTACATTGTTAATTTATGAACGCGATGATAATGTATTTTACACACATCGTAATGAATGTTACTTACAAAATAAGGGCAAATTCACATAATTAATTTACAAATGCGACGATAATGTTCATTCATTAATTCACGTTGGTGTTAGGTATCAATGAAAGTTCGGGCGTAATTTACGAATATGACTTTAATGCAATTAAATTATAGATAATTTTCAATGAGACCGGACACAATAGATTTTCTATTGTGTCTGTGATTCCGGGGGCTGAGGGATTAAGGACAATGTAAGGACAAGTTTACATTGTTAATTTTTGAATACGAATTTAGTATTGATTTCACACCATTTATCTATCTATTTATGGGCTTAAGACTTAAATTCATAAGTTTAAGTCTTGTTTCAAAATCACTAAGAAACGCACCCCAACTAGCATATTATGAAACACTAAGCCGTCCACGTCCAAATATTTACAGGTGAAATCGTAAAATGCCTATATTTATCACCAAAAACATAGGAAGTTTTGCCTCCGCCCCTCTTTTATTGGGTTGTTGACACGCTCGTAAAAACCATCGTCTGACTCTGTAGCCGCGCGTAAATGATTTTTGTGGCCATTTTATTTTATGAATGAATGCACTTTTATTGTATACTAGCGGTCCGCCCCGGCTTCGCCCGTGGTACATGTTTACGTTTTCTCTACATAAGAACCATCCTCGTACTTCAAGGAATATAATAAAAAAAGAATTATCGAAATCGGTTCAGCCGTTCTCGAGTTATGCGCTTACCAACACATTTTGCGATTCATTTTTATATTATAGATTAAAAAATGTTTCATAAAAACTTACGATGACGTAAATAACGCTTAAATGTATGGAAATTCGTTTAATGTTTTTATATTAAACATTCATATGAAATCATGATAATATTGTCTGTTTAACATCCGCAATATTAAATTGTAAGGATATGTATGGTGTAGTGTAATCCTAATAAAGACGAAATATAAGGTCAAAATACCTGAAAATGTAGTTCTGTGATCACTATTGAGACATATATTGATCTTCTAGATGAAAAAAAAACCACAAACCACTGATAACTATTAGCGAATGCAATATGTGACAAAAATACTGCCACGTGCCAAGAATATTCCTTTCGTCCCAAAACTCAATTTCACCTAACAAAATGGCGTCACAAAATCACAATATAAACAAGTACACGAAGAAACAAGAAGCCCAAACTAATCTGTGAACAAGGAACAAGAGCGATAAACACTAAAAATAAAAGTCACAATATCCTGCGGCCACCGAATAGTTTTGCCATAAAACCTTTCTGAATCGAAGTTCTTCAAACGGTCCTTTGGGGCCAGTTACATTCAGTGCTGACTGCGAGGGTTTTATTGGCTACAGTTAACCGACCTTGCAGTTATCGGCTTTTCTTGGAAGGAATTTAAAATAAATTGGACAAATTCGGAGAACGAAAACCGTTCGATTGAATGGCGACGTATAATAAACCACAAACACTTGAATTGGTCAAAAGCATAAAAAATAAGTTTACCATTTCACAAGAAAAGTGAATCAAAAGTAAAAATGAATTACGACAGCAGACTATTCAACAGATATATTGAAAAAACAGACAGTGAAACAAATCTTAAACAATATTACTGAAATTAAAAGTGTCTGGAAAAACTGCTTTCGTATCACTCAATCGATAACAAACTGATTTCTTAATGCCAATATCACTTCATTCCCATATATTAAAGTTAACGTAGTTCTACAGATCCTAACCATATTAACTTAACAAAACTTAACCCCAGCAAAGCTCTCTCAAAGCTCACAGCATAAACATCCCCGTTAAATCCATCAGACGCTCGTCGTTCCAGAAACTTCGGTGTTTAATTATCGTAAGATATCGCTTGTGTGCTGTTCGTATCAAGGAGTCTGGCTATAATCCATCTTGGTTTGTTATTTTCTATACAGTATTTTATGAGCTACTTTTTTCTGATGTAGAGTTTGAAAATGTAATAATATTCTATTGCACTACTAATCGTTTAAAGGCTATAAACCGCTAGTCCCTGTTTAACCTAAGTTGACTCGAGATAAAAAAAATTCCAATACTATAAGAATTCTTAAAATCGGTCAATTAATTTTTGAGCTAGAATGTAACAGACAAAGAAACAAAAACCTAAAGATTTTTCTACACAATCCTTTAAGTACAGACTAGCCAAACATTCCGGCCGCGGCGTCACTATGATCAAATGGATTTAAAAAATCCAGGCAAAATTACAACAAGGCTGAACATTGAAATCTACCCCACACCGCTTTACTTCTAAATTCTACTACACCAACTTTACTTACGTTTGCACGCCTTCTTATGCGTGATCGGCTTGGTAGGATCCCTGTAGTACCCCTCTCGGCAGTAGTGGCAATGTCTCCCTGCGGTATAGTGGCGACACTTCAGGCAGACCCCTCCGCTGGCGCGACCAGACAGCTTGTACAGTTCCATGTTGAAGCGGCATCGACGCGCGTGGCCGTTGCAGTTGCATTCTGGAATGAAGATTGAGTTTAGTTTGTGGTAGAAGAAGATTTAGTTCAGAATAATTCTAAGGAGGAGAAGTCGTGCATATAATTTTCACATTTGCCCGCTTTAACGATAAAAAAAAAATATAAACTTTTTTAATGCGAAAAATGTTCCTGTTTCTTTTCTCTACAAATCCACTTTCTACGTGATTTTTGGTTTTACGTTTAGTAAAAAACAAACCAGTGCCAAAATATCTATGATAAGTATATTTATAAAATTGAAACAATAAAATTTATTTATTTTAATTGATCGTGGCATAATAATATAAATGTCCAACATAAAAAGCTGTTGACGAAACGATTTAGAAACAGCTGAAAAAGATTTCTCGTTTTTAACATTTTACACTTCCGTAATCATTTAAACACATGCATTCAATGCACAACAAATAGCGCAAACAATTTTCTCTATTCCCTAGCAACCCTAGCAAGATATATGGCAACATTAGCCAACTGTTGCGCCACCGCAGGCGATTAATATCTAGACCCAGTACTAATGTCAGTGCTTAGCTGTACGTGTTCATTTGAATTTCTATTAGCTTTAATGGAAATTGTTTGTAGCTTTAATTTTACACTGTTAGTGGCGTTTTATGGCGCGTTTTATTTGCTTTTTATTTCCGAAGTGGAACTTAAATATAATTTGTTATGTATTTAGCGCACGCGATTTAGTCACAGATAACAAAGACACACGACTGTGGTAAATGTCATTTTTATAGGCAATGCTTGAGAACGCAGAGATTCGCTTTGAGAGGTTTTCACAACAGAACCCCTGATCTACTTTCAGTGAATTTCTGCATACAGGCACATTGTAATACTGTGATACAGGTGAAGGAGATATAGTTTATTGTTTGGAAACGATATTAAAATGTGCTGAAATGAGGCTATTCTAAAATTTTGTCATTTATTTTACGTATGTTATATTATATAGTATTGACCTGACATTCTTCACCATTCAAAGTTATTTTTATTCATAACATTTCTCTTTTATTATGCCATTAATAATTATGAAAGCAATGTTAATAAGCGTGGAGATTGTATTTCTAAAGATGGCATTTTCTTTGTCTTCTGATTGATTTATTGTCTAATACTTCTGAGCTATTTCACAAATAACTTGATGACTGGGACAGTGATCTCATTTTTGATTTACTATGTTTAATGTTATGCTAGCATGTTACAAATGTGCATATTAGGATAATATCTTAACGAATTTAGACGTATGTATAAGTAAGATTAGTTATTATTTTAAAGTCTATGACTTTTCAAGTTTGAGAGGAGTTTGTTTGTTAATATGGAGGGATTTGTTGTCATTCTTTCATACGCTTGATCCTATTAGGATATAATTGACACACATAGACATTGTAATCAGGATTGGCAAATAAATTTAATCTGCGTTATTAATTTTCATATATAATATAAAAACGTTGTTTTTATTTCATTGAATAAATATTTTCGAAGTTCTCTTTTTCTTGCAATCAAATATCGAAACCTAAATACACTTAATACACCTTACCCACTACGTAATAAAGGTATGATTTAAATCGAAAATTACTATTTGATCTAAACTCTATTTATAACCATACATACATACAGCTATATCAAGCTGTCATCACATACCCAACAGATGGCGCTGTAACCCTTTGTGTTTTCAACAGCCAATTAATAATCGTAACCGTTGAAATGTACTAATTTTTATTACAGATTTGGAGGGACAAATGTGATAACATCATGTGGACTAGTTTAAATTAAATAAATCTTATCAATTAATATAAATTGTAACAATTGACTTAGGTGTTGAAATGTAGTTTAATAATTTCGTTTGTTGTAAAATTCACTTAGGGCTGATTTTTCAATCCTTGGATAAAACTTATTCGTCGATTAATGTATAAAACTACCATTTTAAAAACGTATTCTAATTGTCCGTATTTGACAGTTTACGTGCCATTTTAATATTATCGTGTAATACTTTATTGGACGGATAAGTTTTAACCGAGCATTGAAAAATCGGCCCTTAACAGATAGATGATATAGGTAATAAAGATTTCAGACTTTTTCCATTATTTCTGATGCATGTCTAATTTTGAAAGCGTTTATAAAAATCGGTTTAGCAATATTGAGTTTATTAATTGATAATAAGTTTCCTATCAATGTGTACCTAATATATTGTGATTTGTGTACAATAGCATACATGTTGATAATTAATTGTGTAATTTTAATACTAACATAGTTTTTAAGTTAACAAGATACTAACAATTATATGGATATTGCAATTATCTGAAATAAATCAAATAAATAAATACCCACACTAAAAGTCGAAACTTATCTCACTAACAACAGTACTGAGATGGAAAAAAAAGACTATAATCATCATAATAATCATAATCATTAATTTGAAAAAACAAGATATTTTCGAAGCTCAGTGCTTGGCATACAAATGTAGCAAAAAGAAGAGCGTGTGTGCCGAATTCACGTGTCAGAAGTGAAACTTCTTTGGCAAGATTTAAAAATACCAAAATCATCGCCTAAACTCCAAAACGTGACGGTATTACCATGACGCGATCTTAAAATTTTATCTCAACGCGCCTAAAGAAGTTCAAAAACTTTTTTAATTTAGACGAAGTCGCGGGCTACAGCTAGTTAATTAATAAAGTAATATTAAAAATTAAAAAGTGTAAGAAGTCAATTCATGGTCACGCGCGTCCGTCTAATTGTATCGTAAGTTGATGAGGAAACGGAAGGGCACGTTGAATCTCTATGGTGCAATGGTGTGGTAGTGGGTTCGATTCCCAGTTTGTTGTAGCTTTGAGGTTTTGCTTGTATACTTATAATTTACGGTGTTCTCGTGGTTTAACTGGTGGTTTAAAAAGTGGTTCATTTATTTGGGTAAATGACAAATTAACTTATCGATTAAATTTTGAAAATTCACTTTGTTTCCAGAATTCGCAATATCAACAATATCTTAAACTAGAGATAATTTAACAAGAACATGTAATAAAACTTATATGTATAGGTTTTCCTAATGTATAGGCCTGCACGTGTTTACGGCTATGTAAATCCAAATAAATAAAATGAACATTAATTATTCTAATTCTTAATCCGTTATCTAACAAATGCTTAATCTACAAATACTACACCTGTAAATTATGCTTATTTGTTTAGAAAGAATGTCAAATACATATTTATCACTTTCAATGCCATTAAATTCTTTAGTATCGCACTAGTATATTTTTATATTATCTGTATTATCGCATTGACAATTCTGTCACAGATAAAATATACATATTTATAATCAAAACTCGTTTCTAAGCTATGTCAATCACGTTAATACGCATGCAAATCATTTAATTAAAGATAATACTATCATTATTATTAATTGAGTTAATCCCAATAATGTAAACTAATGAAGCATGAAGCTTATAATATGAATATTAATTAAGCAGAGGAGTTCAACCTTCGGCAATTAAGTGCAGACACGGGTACGGAATAATTCGATTAATAACCCCGTCATGTGAAGTGTGCCAATTTTGAGCACCCCTGATAATGATATTAGGGAACTAAGGTTCGTAGACGGTGGAATTCGAGAGGTTCTGGCTTTGTAATAATTTGATACATTTCTCAATTCGTAACATTAGGTATTCCTTATACATTGAAAATGTGTAAATTGTCAAGTCCTAACAAATGTGAATGTGAAATCGGTCCTAACTCTATTTTTCTATATCGCATTGATAGAAATAAAGAGAGTTAAGACCGATTTTCTGGTACTTATAACACACGTACAGTTACATAATAGCAAGAATAACGAATATATTTAATATTGAGAAAGAAATAAAGAGCATTTATTTGTACAGTATAGAGCAGTACATTAAATACTACATAGTAAACAATAATTGTTCTATTTATAAAAGTTAAATATTAGGTAAGTGGTATTTATGTTTGATACACGATAAACATTATTTTATAAGTACCTTTTTCAATTGTAAATGTTTCTCATTTGAGAAAAAAGGTTGCACATTCCCGTATAACGTGTTGATAGAAAATCAAATGAAACAGGAGGACTGGAGGGACACAATACGAGTAACAAGCGCCAAAAATTACAATGTCAATACATAAATCTCTGCTAATCTCAGCACAATGACTAAACGGACGGTTAGCCAACTAGGTTCAAAAGTACAAATGAGTTAGTCGTACACTACGGTAATAACTATCATCGTAAATTGAATGTACAGTGGAATCCGTTTATAACGACATTGAAGGGGAATATCAAACACGTCATTATAAACGGACGTCATAGACGTAAAAATTGGTCACAATCAAGTCACAATAAACGATATGTCACTAAAAACGAAGTCATTTTATCCGACTTTTATTAAGAATTTTATATGATAATCCGTCATAATAAGCGGTTGGTCAATATAACCGGAGTCATAATAAAAAGATTCTACTGTATTGTATTCGAGTATTAGCATGATTTATAGGCAAGGCAATAAAAAAAATATGACTATGGTGTGCTTAAAATTGTTATTATTATATTATAATTTTCTTTGACATTTCAACGTTCAATTTCAATCTTGTTCTATACTACCCAAAGCTTATATAGGTAATAAGTAATAACTTATGATGACATTAAATAACATAATTTTTTTTCTCAAAAGGTGAACACAGATCACCTGAATTTGTTAAGCCCACATATGACCATAAGCAGATACCAATTGAACTAGTAGATTTGTACATATTCTATCTTTTACAAAAGCTTTTTGGCCAGATGTACTATCAATCTTGACTTGAATAGCTAAAAGTTAAGTGAGGGTTTACCCTAATCCATCGACTGGCCTGGAGCCAAACTGAGCGCTAAACAACCGCTGTTTAACGCACTATTTGCGTGATTAAACCCTGATTTATTGCCTTTTCCTCTATTTATTCAACGTTTGACGATTCATCTATAGTTTGGGAGCTGAACTTTTGACAAGATTGTTCTAGGAAGTAGAATTGTGTTTGTTCATTAACATATTATTCAGATTGTATACTAGTTTTAGCTCGTGGCTTTTCACACTTATGTTTTCGCTGGGATATGTGCAAAGCCGCAGACATTAGCTTCTACAAAATTCACACCAGGAAAAAAGCATTAAGAATTAAAGACAGCTACATTATGGACAACTGTGGAAACAAAACGACTAAAAACAATCCAACTTTTATTTTACAACACTTTTGGGAGCAAATTACACAAGTTTGCAATGTTACGAACAAGAATTATAATATTCATACGAATATAACTTCAAGTGGACCGCGGACACTCTAAGGAAATGTGGAATGAATAAAACATTTGACAATTGGACGCGCGGGTAGCGGCCATGTTGCATAAAATGGCGGGAAATTATATACGCCATTTTTTACCTGACTGTACCGGTTATTTATCCGACTTCGGCGTGAGGAAAGTTATTACTTTCGAGTGTGTGTATTTTTCTTTTACAATAATTTCTATAATAGAGTTTAAATAATTATTAGTAAAACTTAACCGTGGTAGTGACCTAGACTATAATAAATATCATGGCAGTTTTTTGTAGATTATGACTGGGTTTTTTTACAATCCAGTCATGAAACATTTCTTGATTATGAAAAATCTGCATAACCTGTGATTTATTTATTTACAGTTTTACCTACACCATGTTCACAATTAACCAGAATTTGCTTTACTTTATTAATGATAAAAAATAAAAACAAGTAAGCTATCCAGACTCAGATGCAGGCTTGTTACACACATAGGTA
>CAJQZM010010925.1:0-13896 GCA_907164665.1 Colias nastes | reverse complement strand
GTGACTTTGATGAATGGTATCGATTCGCCGGGTGCATAATTATCTTTTTGCGAACTTTTCCCTGTTTAATAACGTGTTTTTGGAATTAATCGAGAAATTAAAGTGTTTAGCTGATGTTTAAATTAAGACAGGCTAATTATGCTTCATGTATGCTTTTTTTTATTTTACAAGACGTTGCAAAAAATTGGTTATGTAAAAAAACTCGAACCTGTTGTTTTTTCTTGGATTTCATTTTGTGCTTGTAAATATTTTGTGTTACTTAGTTTGGTCACCATTATAACGCAATTTTGTACTATCAAAACTTTTCGACGCCTCAAATTAGAAGAAGAAAATAGTTTATAATAAATAAGATTATTCATGAATTTTAACACACATAATATTCATTATGACGCAACAAAAATATAATTATCGAATATCTAGAATGTCTTAAGGTCTAGGTAAAAAAATTGTAGTCTCTTAGCATTGTACAAACACATAGCGCGCATGCTCTACAAAAAAGCCGGTCAAGTGCGAGTCGGACGGTCGAGGGTTCCGCACAAGCGGATCGAGTTACAACTTTACAAGCTTAACTTTGCCGTTGGGAACTTTTGTGCCCAGTACATCGGTATAGAATATAGATTGTGGTTAGTTCACCAACTGCAAATAAGTTTGTTATCCAAAAAAAGTTTCAGATTTTCCATATACTGTGGTACATTGTTTTTATACTCGTGTGCTACATAATATTGCTTTTTGTAATAATACCAGTGAAAGGGAAGTAGGTATAATAAATAAGTATTTGATATCTTATCGAGTGATAAATTATGTGTGTACTTAGACGTTTTTTGAAACTTTGTGTGTGTCATAAATCGAACGTACCTTACCCTCTGGTTGCATTTTTAATTTAGTAAGGAACCCAAAAAAGTTGTTTTAGTATCGCAAAAACCATAATGAATCGTTTAAAATGTAAAGCTCTATTATGAGCTTAATTATTGCTAATGACGTCAATCAAAATGATTAGCGAAAAACATAAAACAAGAATTCGGAAGAGAACCACACTACATAATATAGAACGTTGTATTTGAAGATGTGTGACTCCAAACACGTGTAAATTTTTGAAAAATTATGCCTATTTTGCCTCGGGTTCACCTCACCCTAATTGTGAGGGTGCCAAGTGTTCTGCGAAATAATTAAAAGAATGTGAATATGACATCTCGGCTCGTGTTAATTGCTTTGTTAAATAAATGTAGTTTTTGTTGACGTGTTGTTTGAGACAAACTAGCCGACGCTAGATTAGGTTGTCGTATCGTATGTACGTACATAATACATATTATATATAAAATCTATTAGATTGTAGATTTGATATACGTTGATAAGATTGGTTATATCATGTTTTAAATAATGCAATCGCATGATGAGATAGCTGGATTTTAAATTTCATTTAAAAAAGAGAAATAATGGTATCAATCTTTCAATTATCATTAACCATATACTGTTGTACATGGTATATGGTTAATGACCACAGTATATCATTAACCATACACCAAAAACGTCCAAAAAGGACGATTTTGCATTTTTATAAATTGAATTGTTTCAGTTTCGTCTTTTTAAAGAAGAAGAGAAGTGTGAAGATACATTAGTCTCTATCATATACTAGCCGTATAGTATGCGTAAATATACAACAAGTAGGTGCTTTACTTCTTCTTTCATTCATAACGTAACACATTACACAATCCAATCGCATTTTGTGTGTTTTACTAACCATCATGTCATATAAGTACGCAATAAAACATCCAAAGTACTTTGTATGCAAAGGAATGGTTACCAACTGTTAAACTTCAAAATAATTCCAAACTAATTAACTAATTTAAAAGATTAACAATTTAAGTATCCAACTACGGGTTTAATGAGCCCCCATGACATTTAGTTTCAAGGACCTTCCCATGTTTTGATTCGAAATAATCTAATGATCCGGAAACCTGTACTTGTGTTAATAAAATAATTTAACTAACAATTTGAAAGAATTAAGCAATCATTACAAGTATTCATATCCTTTTATTTGGGAAGTAATGGCGGCGCTTGCGCAATGTTCTTTTTGCTTCGGCCCTTTTTGATATGAGAAAGTTATTTATCCACTTTGTATTGCGATAGATTGAATAATATGTTCATGAATCATCATTATCGTTTCAATTAAAAATACGGAACTTTTGTAATACAAGATTCAAGAATTAATACATAATAAATTACACATTACTCAATGATAACTATTGTAATTAATTGGGGCGTAAAATAACGATGGTTATACCAATATTTTTGTATACCTAGATATATATTTATTATTTTAAAGATACGTTTCACTCAGTAGATAGATTTAAATGTATATTATTGATATAAATAGTATGTACTAAATGTTATCTATTATTTTGTCACTTCCATGAGTTACATATATTACCTATGACTATTTATATTATGATGATCCATACATCAATAATCAAGTATAAGATAACTTGATACTAATTCCTATTTACCTTAATTATATTTCTAAATTTCCTTATATTTTCTTACATAACCACCTCTAAGTAAAATGAATCGATATAGTTCCTTAATATAAAACTATATTAATTCAACGTTAACTGATGGTAAGTTTGTCAAAACTATCAACTTGTTGCAGTCAACTGTTTGCTTTAAATTTAATATTTAAATATTTGGTGTGCAACCCTTTACAGCTTTACATTGTCATATTATTAAATTGTATTCTACAGATACTCAAAATTATTTTAGTAGATAAAGGATGGGAAAAGGAAAATGCATTTTCATAAAAACCGATAAATATAAAATATTATTGTAGCTAAACAAACAACGTAGTTAAAACTCTAAAAAATAACATTTACAACGTTAAATTTAAAAGACGAAATTTGTCAAAATGTAATTTCTTAGTAAATATTGAAGAAATAATTTATTATTCTTGCATAGTAGCATGAAATAAATGAAAAATTTTAGGAAAATATGGACTTTGAAAACTTGTTGAACAATCAAACATTAAGAATGTATTTTATAAACGATTTATTCTATCAATATTTGTCACTAGAGTTAACTACTAGTGGTCAAAATTCGACCCTCATTCTAACGGCTCTCACCCGCGTTCCACTGCACGCATCGCGATGAAACATACATTCGACAAATCTGCATTGTAATACAATTACAACGATATATTATGTACCATCGCTATAAGTGAAGTGGACACTCTAAAATTCGTACGAGAAGACAGACCATTGCTTTTTGCCAATGACGTACTAAACACAATTAGACTCACAATAATGCTTAAAAAATGTCCAAAGCAAAACTGCGTGTATTAGAATTTTCTAATAAGCGAAGCAATAGACTTTGTACAAATGAGGTGTTAATTTCTATTAATCTTACGGTACATTTAAACCAAACGAGTCAATGCTCATTCTAACCCCACTATGACATTGTTTTTTATTGTAAACAGGTGTAGAACATTATTTTGTAAAATGTTCTATGCAATGTTCGAATACTGAACAACACTGAATACGAGTTATCGTTTACACTAAAAGATCACGAAAGAATGCTCTTGCTCTAGCTCTATGTTCGTTTGATGTAAATGCACCGTCATACACAACGATCGAACATTTTTGAAGACCTAAGCGACTAGCTATGCTCCGCGATTTTACCCGCAGTGCTCCGCTCCTATTGATCTTAGTGAGATGATATTATAACTTATAGCCTTCCTCGATAAATGGGCTAACTAACAATGAAAGAATTTTTCAAATCGGACCAGTAGTTCCCGAGATTAGCGCGATCAAACAAACAAACTCTTCAGCTTTATAATATTATTATAGTACAGAAGATTGTGAGTCTAGTTGTTTATAGTATTTATATGGAATGTTCTGGAATACTCGTGATACTAGCAGAGTGGTTACTTACCGGAGCCACTGGCAAATAGGAAGTCCCTTTGGAGGGAAGACGTTTTCAAATAAGGGTAAAACAGCTTGCTGCCGTCACAGGACCGGATCTCGCGACTGTTGAAGATTAAAAATAAATTTAATAAGTAATGTTTGACAATATTTTAATAGCTTTATACTATTTGCTGTACTATTTTATTTACTTTGTTAGTGTAGAGGTTATGTGACTCTAACAGAAAATCGGAGTTTTTAATAGTTATTACTGTACTAAGAACAGCCAGTATGTACTATGCTGTTAAATTTAATGTTTGATTTTGTGCACTTGATATATTATGACTTAACAATAACGCTTAGAGTGAAAATAAAATACTATCCTTAATTAATTGCATTGAAAAATGTAATCGGCTCTATAATTTTGAATTTAAAGTGTTCCATTTATTACTTAGGGTTCTCGTTTTTACCAATTAATGGTAACTACCTATATTAAAGGAAAATATCATTTTAAATCTAAAGCGTAAACTTAGATTCCGCTTTTCCTTTGATTCTTAAACTAAGTAAATGTAAAATTTACCTAAGACCATACTATGGTCTTATAGCAATTATAAAAATGTATGATTATTTCCTTTAAGAATTCAATTTCTTCTATCAACAGATCTTCCTCGTTATTCGTAGTCTCGTAGAGATAGGTTGTAATAATATATTCAACTACTTTTATTTAGGTAAACGGTCTTGCGCTGATAATACTTACTACTACAATATTAATTCTATTACGTTTTAGAGGAAGAAGCTAAGACTTTAATTCTTTGAAGAACTTTTTGTAATCAGGAAAACTGAGTAGTCGCTAATAATGAATTGTTATTAGAGGGAAAAACAATCGGTAGAGTTATTCGTCGATCACAAAAAAATTACTTTGTTCAAATTTCTGATACTAGTGATTTTCTCTAAAATCACATAGATCTAGTTTCTTTATAAAAAAATATTAAGTCCCATAAAAGCTTTTTATGTTGTGTCCATTTATTACTAATTTCTATTATTATTATCAAAGCTTTTGCTCTATGCCGACTCAAGGAAATTATTTTTAAAATAAATTCTTTAATGATGATGATGGTGTTAAAAATATATTAATTTTACGATGCATATCGAATTCATCATAAACTATGCATATAAAGCGCATTCGTTTTTCAATTTTGCTATACATATTTTATTACATGGATGTGACATTGAATGTTATTTATAATGCAACCAACAATATGAAGAAGCTAAAGTTAATTCATTGGCAGTCTATAAAATAAAAAACAAGGAAAAAAAACCATAAACTTTTTAATTAAAAGAAAAGAATATCGTAATGTTTTTGCGCGCCAATTCGCGCGTTTCAAAAGTGAATACGGAAATGGCAAATCTTAGTAGGTACAGCTCGTTTAGAAAGGATAGAGTTGAGTGCGGCGCGGGGAGGTGCGGGGTGAGGGAGGGGGGCGGCAAGGAGCGCGCGGGACCTGCGCGATTTTTCACTCAAGACCACGTGTAAACCACGTGCGTACCAAACTTTTCGGTGAAGTTTTTCTCGCCGCTTTTCGTGCGCTCTTTCGTAAACTTAGCAGCGATGGGGGTTCATTGAAAGCGTTGCAATGAACTTCAGATAATCCGCTTGCGTTTTAATTTGTTGTAATAGTACCTAGTGGTATTATTTTTTTAGTTTTATACCAGTTCTTGATAATTATGATAAGCTATTATTGTATAGAGATGTAGGTGGTACAAATGAATAACTAAGAATTCATAGAAAAACTTTAGTGTGATGTAATACAGCGTAACTGATTACATATTATAAAAACGTAATTTTGTCTTAACACGGAAACGTCTAACGTATTATTAAAGCAGCAATTATTAAATTAATCGATGTTCCAAAATTTTAAAACTTATGGATATTTAAATTTCAAAAACATCGATTAGTTCCATATTTCGATGTGATCATTAATATTGATTGATATGATCCGTGTCTGACGATCATAAAATGTATCGTCTGATTTCACTTGGGAGAATTCCCTTGTTCTTGAAAAATCAGTGATTCGATATTGTAATACAATATCATCGCAACAGTGTTTCGCAATCAACATATCAACTAAACCGTGTCTAGAAAATTCTTAATTGAACTAATGAGAAGTAATTACAATTTTTATTGCGGCCATAATGATTACGATGCCTTAAAATAATAAAAGCAATTAGATATTGATGGGCGTAGCTGTACCGTTACGTTTGTCTCTTTTGCTCTTACGTTTTTATGGAATGTTGGTGAGGGATGGGAAAATGGTAATTGTTCGGTTATAAAACTCGATGTCAGAGACGGTGTTCTGTTTGTCGTAAAATGTCGAGATGTTAGCATTTCTATTCTTACCTCTAGGGGTGATTTTATTTGACTTACAATAATTAATGGGACAATTTTTATTGAGTACAATATTATATTAAATATTCTTTTCACTTTGGAGTTTATTTTTAAAGCGAAATAAATTTTTGTAAAGTTTTAAATATTAAAGATTTAGTAATATGACTTTAATTCGTTAAGATTTTTAGTATTTGTGTAGTCTAAGACAAATTGAGTCATATTAATGTCTTGATTTTTGAGCAATAAATTAAAACTGGACAATTGAAACGTGATTCATAGTTGGACACAAATGAATCATGTGTTGATTGAGTTCAATGAATTATATAATATTATGAATGAGATGCGATGCTGATATGGAAGACATTATTGTTATAAGAGTTATTTTTTTGTTACTTTTATAATAAATTACATACAAAAAAAATATAATATATTAAAATCTACTTAAAGGACTGAATTTTACGCCACTAACTTCTTCTCCCTACCAAAGCTTAAACTATAATATCATATTATTATGAGATAGAATTTCTATATGATAATTAATATATTATGTATTCAGTGCCGTCTTTAAGGCAGGGCCCGCAGGGCCCTGGCCCGAGGCCCCGAGGTAGGCAGGGGCCCCACAATTCTGAAAATTTTCGATATACAACAACAAATTTTATAACATAATAAGAAAAATATCAAATCACACACTTGGTAAAATAGAAACAAGATTTAGAAAATTTGTTTATTGCGTTATTGTAAACTGAAAAATGATAAAGTTAAAATTTAAGGATTTTCCATCCCTTACATAGGCCCCAGCCAGTACCTTGGCCCATAGCCTCGTTGATCCTAAAGACGGCACTGTATGTATTATCTAGTTTAGTTTCGTGTACCTGTGTAATTCAAACGGCTAATGCAATTCTTAGAAAGGCCAAGGCAACATTAAGTTTGCCGGCTAAGTTTCACCTAAGAAAATTTATTTTTCTTACTTATATTACGTTTTCCTTGTGAATTCTACATATTAATATCTTACTGTCTATTTACGTTCAATATTACAACTTAATTATGTGTAAAATTAGAATAATAAAAAAAAAACGGTTTTTAACGGTTAGTTAAAAATGTAGAGCATTTGATGTTTTGATATTAAATGTGATTATAAAATAATTTGTAGGTTTTGATTTAGGTATTAATTTATTTTACAATAGGTAATAGTTCCATAGGAAGAGCTCAGAGTAAATATTAATTTGTTTGATATTTATTCTCTGATGTAGAGTTTTTTTTAGTTCTTTACATTAATTGTAATAGGTATCTACTAAATTAATATCTATCTATAAGATTATAATTATCTAAATTAAAGCAGTAATTTACATAAGATATGCCTAAATAATAAAATATAATTCAATATAAAACTACTGAAAAATATTACAGATATCACAAAAAGCAATCTCATCACCAGAAACTCATTTCAAATTTGTTACAATTCTCATTACTGGCTCTCGCGATAAACATAGTTTTCATCTAAAAAAAAACATAATATATGTACAAAAAATACCTACGGAAAAATGTTATACACGTATCCGAACCAATCAGCTGTTCGAACGCTCGCCCCGCCCAATCTGAACTTTTCCAACGCGTCGCGAAAAATATCAACTTTTTACGTCCCCAACTTTTTTTTTTCGTAAACTTAATTTTAAACAACTATCATATCTTTTTAATTTACAATAACGTGATCGTTCGTCAATGCGTTATAATGTTGTTCGCATTCGGATTTTTAATGTGAACGTTTTTTGCGCTCGTATTAAAGGTCGCGGTAATTTAAAATAGCGACTTTATTTTATGAGATGTATATTAAATTTATGTTAATTTTTTTGTAAATACTTGTATTTGTTTTTGTTCACTTTTTTGTTTGTTATATTTTGTAATCTTTGAATTATTAAATAGATAGAGTTGAAATATAATTATTTGGAATTTAATTATTATACTTATGCAATAATAAAGTTACTAAATTTTTATGAAACGAAAAAAAATTGCATAACAATAACAATTCATAAAAAAGCAGTTCACAATACTATTGCAATATGATACTTACAATATCCAAGCGATAAAATATCGGAAGTACTAGATTTGTTTTCGTAGCAGTGACGCTGTTAATTAGCCGGCGTTCGCTGATTCATCACTTAATAACGTCTCAACGGCCAGTACAGGCAAATAATTAGCACAGATCGAACAAAATCCACCTTCAGTACAATATAATACAGTAACACATTTAGAAAAGTTTGATTTTCGAACGCGCACAAAGTTCGTTTGCAGCTGTCAAAAACGCGCGAAATATTTTTTTCAGTGGCTGTCAAACGAGGCACAGACTAACACAAATGCGGCCGTCCACGTCAGTGCGCTGACGTTCACTAGTCGCGCCTCGGCGTAAGTCGAGGAGAAGAAGGCAGCGGTCTCGGCCAACCCGCCTTTCGTTCGTCTCTTTCTCGCGTGGCGATACCCGCCCGCACCATTTTTACGGTTTAACCAACTCAATTCAATTCAACTCAACTCAATTGTCGTGACGCGAATGCCTTCGCACTGGACGCTAGAGGGAGACATATAGTGTTTACTTTCTTTCAGACGCGACTACTTTCTACCGTTGACAAAATATTTCTTATCCGTTGCATTTTAATCTTGAATATTTGACACGAGACTATGTGGTCACTGTTGACGTTTAATGCATTGCGTCCAAGAATATGCGTATGGAAAACGGAATAGAGCCTTAATCTTGGTTTAAGACGGAGCGGAGGCAAGCGATAGGCTGTTTCGCTCGCGCCACTATCGTCCGGCACGCGCTCTGCCCGCGTGGGAGAGAGAAATCCGAGAGTCGATAGGCGTTACCGTTTCAGTCAGCTCACGCTTCTGGGTGTGTAAAGTTTTAGGCCGAAACATGTAAAAATGCATCTTGAAAAAAAGTTATGTATTAAAAAAAGAAGCTTAGTGCGCGGTGGGGGGACATTAATGATAGCGGGTGGTGAAGTTTTTTTCGCACGCTATATTTTGGGGGGTGTTCGTAACTGGACAATGCATTATCGGGCTTCGGTAGCGATTCGGACGCATCACCTTAGTAAGCCATTTCCACTACAAAACTACTCTGTTCGAATGGAGGTCTGAACGCCGCAATCCCTCTTGATGTCTATACAATATATTATCTAGAAAATAGTGTATTCTAAAAACTCTACATATTATTTTAGATTAAATTAAAGCTAAAATGGGAAAATTGATTGCGAAAAACTATGGTGCAGAACTTGAAAACTAAAATATACGTAATGATCCTTCTGTAAACTTTTAAAAATGTTTAAACATTCAATCTTCAAACCATTACTATCACGATAAATAGATAATCTCAAATATCAGATATTATTTAATAAATAATAACAAGGAAATAATCCAATAAACAAAACGTAAACAACATTCAGGAAGTTTCTGTCGAAAGAATACTGAGCAAAAGACCAAAAGTACAAGGCAAAGACGAAAGATTCAATCGCCACTGTAGCTCTAAAATCTCTTAAATATCCGAATTTTAATCACCAATAGTTGCTTTTACCAGATATAGAACTAAGATACGCCCTAGACTGTAGGTACTGCATTATTAGTGTTGTGTTCCGACTCGGATTTATTGAGTCAAACACAAGGCAATCTATTTTAGTCCTGACCTACTCCGTACTTAAAACTTCTAGTTGTAGATACATTGATCTGCTTCTTTACATTTCTATCAATATATCACGCCATAATCCATACTATAATATTATAAATGCGAAAGTAACTCTGTCTGTCTGTCTGTTACTCAATCACGCCTTAACTACTGAACCAATTTGCATGAAATTTGGTATAGAGATATTTTGATACCCGAGAAAGGACATAGGCTACTTTTTACCCCGGGACATAGGATAGGTTTTATCCCGGAAATCCTACGGGAACGGGAACTATGCGGGTTTTTCTTTGACTGCGCGGGCGAAGCCGCCGCGCGGGTAAAAAGCTAGTAATTTAATAAATTAAAGGAAATTAAGGTTATTTCATTTGACATCATTGCAATATAAACCAATGCGTAGAACAAATGCTCTACATTACAATTTTTACGTAAATTTGCCGTTTTTCGATGTTCATATTTCCCCCCATTTAGTAAAATGTGTCGAAATAAAGTCTAAAGCTATCACTTATCGTAACAATTATTATTTAAATAAATTCTCCAAGGCTTTAAGTTCTTCGAAAAGTTTAGGCGCGTATATACGACAGTAGACATAAATCATAATGTTTCTAAATAATAAAGCTTCAGATATATAATTAAATAGTACTTTTATTTAGTATTTAGAAACACTAAATAAAAGGACCTTATTTCAGGTTAAGATTTGTCAACATTTAAAGCTCTAAACAGTTTTGCACTCTTAAACTTTTAGAAAAAAAGAAGAAAAGAAAAGGAGAAGTGCAAGGAAAGTAGTAATTGCCTACAATAATTATATTGTCAAGACGAAGTAAATAAACATGATGATAAATCTCCCTATTAAAGAGAAGAAAAATGAACTCTTTTGCACCTTAAAATTGTCGTAAGCTAAGTACTTCTTTACGAAGTCCAGTTGAATAAATAAAATATGTTCTAACGTTCGCGTATATAAGACTATACTTATTTAATTGAATATTTGGATACCTTTACACAAAATTCGTTTTTATAGTCATGAATACACGCGTATTAACAACCAGAGGAATATCTTTGGAACCTTCTCTGTCTTCCCCCAAAAAGAACACGGAAGAGGCATTTCAATTAACTATTCAGTAAAAAAAAGTATATTTATTATACCTACTTCGCTGAGTTTTTAACACTACCAGAATAATTTTTAGCTTAAAATAGTTATAATTTTGATTAGAATATGCTCGTATAATCGAGAAAACCATAAGAAACTGACAGGAATGGATCTTTAGATTTATTGAAAAAGGTACCTATAACCTATATGTGACTCTATGTACCTATCTCTGAATGTAACAAATAATATTTTTGGGAAGCTCATTGTTTTAGTTATCTAAGAGAATAAATATCTGAAAATGAAGAAGATTTCTATGAAAATGAAGTGACCTTAAACAATTTTATCGCTAAGAAATAATAAATAACGATTAACAAAAAAAAACCTAAAATAAATTAAAAACAATCTTATTAATGTAAACCAAATATTCTGCCTAAGATTACTTTGAATACTCACTACCCAAAAAAAAATTGGTATTATAATATTATATTCGTACTGTTGCACTTTTGTAAAGTTTACCTACGTTGCAAATACGTTTTATTTATAAGTTGGCTTGCTTTGATAGTTCTTCTTTCCTATATCTTTAAAGAAAGAGTGAAAATATTATGTGAGCATTATTTTCTTAAAAAAACAATTAAATTCTCATCAACTCGAAATTCACCTCAAAAAAACAATTCCACTATAAAGTTAAGATTTCACTATATCCTTGTTAATTAAATTTGCATAAAATCGGCTCCGACAATTTGCTTTCACAATAAAATTACATCAAATTATAATAATTTATTTCAAGATAAATCAAAATTTATTTATGCATGAAATATATACTTTGTAAATGAATACCTACATAATTTAACTTTCCAAGTTAAATTTTAATTCCATACCTATGCAATTATGCATAATTTTGAGGATAGAGCCTTTCCTTTTTTTTTTCTTTAAACTGCCTCCTCATCAAATAGTAAAATAAATTAGCAATAATACTAGGCCACTATAATATTCTTGAAACTTTTTTACCAAGTGAAGCAAGTTTACGTAAGTCTCTACATAAGAAAGTATTCGCTATTTTTATTCTTTCTATACACACACTACAATGTGTATAATGCGATCATTTAATTCAGGTCAAATGTCGATCCTAAGGTAGTACGTAAATAACTAAATGACGTCACAACTTTATATCCGCCCAAGTTGGCTCGGCCGAAAGTTGCCGTTTGGTTTAATAATTGATTGGATTCCGAATTACGTGTAGAGATAGAGATCGGACTAATGTTTGCGAAATGAGCCCATTCTTTGTATTTTTTATGTCCTTTTTAGAAAACGTTGTTAACAACTTTGTGCTTGTGCGTTTGCTGAAAATTTGTATATCCACTTTTTAAAGTGTTCAAAACAAAAACACTCTATAGATAATTTTGTTGTATGACGTCACTGGTCGTCATATTATTGTTCTATGTATGGTGTTATAAAAATCACTTGCTGTACTTATAACAAATTATTTAATTCTTCTTATAATTTCTGTATGTGAATTCAGAGAATTTTGAACAGTAGATCTATACAAAGTTTTGAAGCTCCTAAGTTTGTCCTCATTAATAATGAAAATTGTTATTTGATACCCGGTGATATCAAATGCGTGAGAATTAACATTATTAAACTTTCCTTGGCGATTATTGAACGTCTTATGGGCTATGACTCTACATTACGTTAAATTCTATGGTTTAATAGCATTGCTGAAGTCAAAGACTTTTCAATGGATTTTGGCGATGCCTCTATTTAAATATTTAAGTATCTCTCTTTTCTACTGGCACTCTAATATACTTGCGTAATAAAATATTACCAGTGCAAGCATCGATATCTCATAATGTCTAGAGTAGCTATTTAAAGTCATAATTGCTATCAATACACGTAATAGCACCGCATTAGATCTCCGTCTAGCTTGTATCTAGAAGTCTGGCTCGAATCTAAAAATTAACTAATCTGGTACAGGTGTAATAGATAACTTAATTCGACCTTTCGATTTTCCACTTTGAGCCATCGCTTTCGTGTTTATTTTAATTTGTTTTACTTTTCATATTATTTACAAGGCAGACTAATATTCATGCTTCTTTATGAGTTATAATTTTTAAGATTTAAAAACAAATGTATTGTACTTCTTGTGTACTTACTATAAAAAATAAATACGAAAGTTTGCTTTTGAAAAAACCCTGGCTTAAGGATGATTATTTGTAAATATGTATTTTTAATTTTAAATGTTAATTAAAGTTTTTACACTACCTGGTAAACACGAGTAGGTATACATAAATACAATTTTCTGATTTACGTTATTAAATCACCATAATTACCAACCAACTAAGATTTGCATAATTTAAAAATTATCTTTTCTGTAATCTAACGAGTAACAAGGTTATACAAGTCATTCTCACCTATTGTGTTAATTTCTTAATCATCTTATTAATTCACAAGTACTTACTAAAACACTAAATTACCAAAAGTAAGATTTCAATACGATACATATTTTTAATACTTTACCGAAAACAACTTGGTACCTACATTGATCGGCTTATCTTAACTGTACCACTGAGAAACCTAAAATAATCACTAATAATACTTCTATGGTAAAAGTCATATTCGCTATTTACAATATTATTCACAATGCTGAACATTACATGTGTATTGTAGGATATACCTACATGTCATATTGTGTCGTTAAAATTTTTCGATTACGATGTTTTCCTTATCCACTTAGCACATTTTTTATTTTCAATTGATATTTAATTCAAATTATATAAGTACTGCTTTCCGAACCTCGTCCTTGGTTTACTATCAGATTTGTATACCTACTGTTAGATGAAATCAAGAACGTGCAACACTGGTCGCAGAC